>JAJMIX010000050.1:0-54347 GCA_030563465.1 Yamadazyma diddensiae
AAGAAGCGACTTCACTAGAAGAAGCGACTTCACTAGAAGAAACGACTTCACTAGAGGAAGTTTCATCGAGCCCTGGAGGTTCAGGGAAACCCTCGCAAGGTATGCATGAAGCAGTGCTTGTGGATCCTGAAGGTACCGGGCCATTATATCTTATAGCATTGTTAAGTGGTAATGACAAACCGCCAAAACCAAAAGCAGAGCTCACGATTTCGAAATCGTCAGCATTATACCCTGTACCAATTCTATAACGAGTAGCGGCAGTGTTTAAAGGACCAGCATAAACGGTTAAGGTATCACCACTGTAATCATAATCAAAAATAGGGCTCGAGAGACCCACTACATTTCCATCACCAAATCCAGCAACAGTGAACGTTTGAGATGTTGAAAGAGATTGTCCTCTTATACTGGAGCTAGGACTACTCAAGTAGATGACTTGCTCTTCGTCAATACCATTTGTTAATCCACCGACAGTACCTGCCAAGAACATATTTGAATCTTCACCAACATTGATACACCCATCACCAAGGATACCTGTGGATTGCTGGTAAACTTGATTAATTAAGCAAATAGTACCATCATTGGTAATATCTCCTGTTCCCGCAGAAAGAGCTCTACCCAAAATGACCCGACCATTTGCTGATCTCTCATTCAACTCAAATACCATCAAACCATCATTGTTCCAGTTAATAGCTTGAACAGTCATGACGGGAGTACCAACAGATCCATCACCACCAAACCACATATTACCTGAATTAGTAAAAGTATTGGTAGAAATGGTATAGTCTGGAGCTGTAAGAGTTCTAAAAGAGTTGAAGGCCCAATCCCCAGTATTTTCAACGGTTCCCAAAAGATTAACCATACTGACATCCAAACCAATGAGCGGATTGCTAGAAGAAATGTAGAATCCTCCATCATTTTGAAATGAACCGGTAAAAGTTGAAACTGCATTGTCGATGATTGACCAGTAGACACCAGGTGCAATACTGGAATCTCCAATATTTAAGTTTAAAGTTCCTCTGTCGATGGTATTTTCAGTAATATCAATAGCATCGGTTGACACCAAGTGGCCTAATAGGGCAACAAGGTATAAAAATAACATTATAGTTTTTTAAAGTCAAGATTCAGAAATTTCAGGACTTCATTATGAATATATATATTGGTTTTCAAATGCCCGTCCTGTCTAAAAGATTGGCCCCAAAATAAAACAATTAAGTCATCTGCATAGCACTCCTACATATTCAGCATCATCCATCTCGTAAAGATGCTATTGGGCGTATCAAGAGGCCGTATACCTATATTCGTATCTCCCAATTACGCATCGAATTCCATTTGCAGCCGCCGAAAAGAGATATTCTCGGCACAAATTCGTAAGGATCTACAGGGCTCATAGCCAGTTTCATCTGCAGCTCAATAAACCGTGAAATATTGTTCCCCATTCGTAAACATTGTGATATACGAATTACACAATTAATGCATTATGTACCAGTTTTAGGTATCAATTACACAAACAAAGAACTAACGACATTGATCCTAAAGCTAATTTAAAATCGAACTTATTTTGCAAAACACGTCGAAATAGAGATATGGGTATTATACGATGCTAGAAAATCTTGAACGGGCTGCAGAAACCCTTGCTAAGTTCAAAAAATAATTCCTCCATATAGAAGTTATGGGCTCTTCTTAACTGAACTGGAGTTGGAATTGAAATAGAGTCATAACATTCAGGCGGTTCGTGAGCCCAGAACGTTCAACTGAAGGTCAATGCATTCGTAAAACATATGTACGATACAGCTACGATAAAAACAATAACAGACAAGGGTGATATGCAACAATAAACGATTAAAAGTTTTCCCGTCTGCAGGTCTCACTCCATGGGTAACCTAAAGGGAGACTTAAAAAGGCTATTTTCGACCTAACTTACGCATTGGGAAGGAAGCTCTCGGGTAAAAATTCGATTTTAATTTTTTTTCCGCCAGGCGTTGCCTAATTTGGCACATCTCGCAGACCCATAATCTTTTTACCCGTGATGCATAGATCAAAAAGTAAAGATATCTTGAAGTGTACGTATACTGAACAAAAGCTAATATGGTAACATCAATAAACTCCATTATCTAGTCAAATTCCTTCTGTGCGTCTAGACAAAAATATAAAAAATAAAATGCTTTTTCAACTTTGGGCTTTGGTTAATTCTGTTTCAGGACGGAAATTGAGGGACCCGCTTTTGTTGAAATATCCCCGTTCAAAAGATCGGCGATTTGAATGTTTGTAATTCACTCTTCATTCTGTATGCACTCCGTGGTATCTCCCAATATAACCCTTCATGCGTAAAAAAGTGTACAAGTGAGTCCAGAATGGTTTCTACCTAACACAATTTGATTTCATTTGAGTTGGGTCTAGTTTAACAACTTAACATCTGGAAAATCGTCAAATAATGATGCAGACCTCTTCATGGACATCTTCCAATCGCAAAAACATGATGAACCAGGATCTTCTTCTTTCAAGAGTAAACCATGTCTGATCTCTTTTCGGCTAGGTTTCAAATACTAACCTGAATGACGACTCAAAAATTGAACTAATTAATACTTTCGCTACTTCTATTGACTAACTGCTTGTATTGACTAACTGCTTGTATTGACTAACTAATAAAGACTTAACTACTGTCAATCAGCGCCTTGGGTTCATCTCTTCAAATCAATTTATCAAGTCTCTCTTTAACTCCATCAATAAACTCTTCAGTAGTAACATAACTACTTCTATCAGTCTTACCCTGAGCCAAAGCTAAATCTTTAGTCATAACTCCCTCTTTAACAGTATCAACCACCGCCTTCTCCAAAGCTTCACCAAACCTAACCACCTCATCAGTTCCATCCAATTTACCTCTTTGAATGATTCCTCTAGTCCAAGCAAAAATCGATGCAATGGAATTAGTACTGGTCTCTTTACCTTGTTGATGTTGTCTAAAATGTCTGGTGACAGTTCCATGGGCTGCTTCACTTTCGAATGCTTTCCCATCCGGTGTCATCAATACAGAAGTCATAAGCCCTAAAGATCCAAACCCTTGAGCTACAATATCAGATTGAACATCTCCATCATAATTCTTCATGGCAATCACATATCCACCTTTAGATTTCAACATTTGTGCCACCATATCATCAATTAATCTATGCTCATACCAAATACCATTCTTTTCGAATTCTGCCTTGTACTTGGATTCATATAATCCTTCAAATATATCTTTAAATCTACCATCATAACGCTTTAAAATGGTGTTCTTGGTAGATGAGAAAAGATTCATCTTACGATCCAAAGCAAATTTGAATGAAGATTCAGCAAAATCAGTAATTGATTTATCAGTATTGTACATAGCCATAGCAACTCCCCCTCCATCGTACTTGAAAACCTTGTGCTCCTCGACCGTTCCATCGTCACCTTTGAAAACCAATGATAATTCCCCAGGTTTTCCCACAACTATATCAGTGGCCTTGTACTGGTCTCCGTAAGCGTGTCTACCGATTACAATGGGTTTTTCCCATTGAGGTACAATTCTAGGAATATTGTCAATGACAATTGGTTCCCTGAATACAGTACCACCCAACACATTACGTAATGTCCCATTTGGTGACAACCACATCTTCTTCAAATTAAACTCCGACACCCTGGCCTCATCCGGGGTGATGGTAGCACACTTGACTCCGACCCCATATTTTAATATCGCAGCTCCGGCGTCATGGGTTACTTGATCATCGGTTTTATCCCGATACTCAATTCCCAAATCATAGTATTTTAAGTCAACATCTAAATAAGGTAAAATTAGTTTATCTTTAATGAATTGCCAGATGATTCTGGTCATTTCATCTCCGTCCATCTCAACGATGGGATTACTTACTTTAATTTTGTTTGGCATATTTGAATTGTCATTAAATTCATTGGATGTTGGGGTTTATATACTTTTATCCGAAATCTGGGGTAGCACGACTTCCCCGGAGCTGTCAGGAATTTAGTGGGGGTGTTCGGAAAGTCTATTGAAATTCTGAACTGGCTATGGGGGTGACTACGGGGTTAGAGTACTGAGGCTAGGCTACGGAGATAGAGGCTATGGAGAATGTATTTGTATATAGAGCAGGTATGTGGTCAAATGGCGTATGGGTCGGTAGGGTCTACCTCGGTAAATTCACGGGACAACTAGCGCCGCTACCCCACTACAGAAGAACCCTAACACCACACGGATCCTAACACCACCAAATGCCCCCAACACCACCAATGGCCCCTAACACCACCAAAGACCTCAACACCAACTGATCCCTCCAGGCCTGTGGCTTATCAGTTACCCGGCGACCATCAAGGTCTTATCAGAGCCGCATATAAATACCCCTACCCCCTTTTTTATTAAAAACTCAAATTATGGGTAATACTACCTCAAGTCACCAATCAACCGAATTGTGTGAAAAATCCACCTCCAAATCAATGGCTGCAAATTCTGTCTCAACTGAGAAAGTTGCAAATGTTGAAGACACTGCAGATATTGCAGCCATTTTAAAATCATTAAATCTTAGTTATTCAAATCCTGAAACTTCACTTGCTGATGAATTAAACGTATGGGAAACTGAATTCACTGAAAATCCTAAGTTTACCCTTGCCCAAAGTGCCGTTTCAAAGAACGACTTGTACAGTGTGATTGGTGACGGCACGACATCTGTTAACCACCAGTACTTATTCAACACTGAAGTGAAAACCATTGGAAGTCCAAGTTTTTACAATAATCAAAAGAGTTCAGGTAGATGTTGGATGTTTGCTACTTCAAACGTTCTTCGTCTGCATGTCATCAAAAACTACAATTTGAACCCTGACAACTTCCAGGTGTCACAAGCTTATCTTTTCTTCTACGATAAACTCGAAAGGGCCAATTTTGCTCTTGATAACTTGATTGATACTGCAGATTTAGATTTAGATTCGAGATTAGTTAGTTTTATTTTATCTGATCCTGTTGGTGACGGTGGTCAATGGGATATGGTTGTCAATATTTTGGACAAATATGGAATCGTCCCCAACGAATTCTTCCCAGATAATGCCCAAGCAACTTCTTCTTCGACCTTAAATTATGTTTTGAAGGAGAAAATTAGAGAATTTGCATTGGTGTTAAGAAAGCTCAAACAACAGAACCAACCTGTTTCAGTTACTTCAGTGGTTAAAAGATCAATGATGAAACAAATTTACAATACTATCGCTATCTTTTTAGGTACTCCACCCAAGCCTACTGACAAGTTTGTTTGGGAGTATATCGACAAGAATGGTAATTTTGGATCAATTGAAACTACTCCAACTGAATTCTATAAGAATCAAGTCAAGTATCCTGCTAATACCTACTTTTCTCTTATTCATGATCCTAGAAACGTTCCAAATAAATTATACACAGTTGACAGATTGAATAACTTTTCAGATGGAAGGAAAATTCAGTATGTTAACACTTCTTTGGATTCAATGAAGCTGGCAGCTATCAAGATGATAAAGGCTGATGAGCCAGTGTTTTTTGGTTGTGATGTAGGTAAATTTTACAGTAGAAATTCGGGAGTATTAGATATGAACCAATTTCAATTCAATTTGGCATTTGGATTCAATTTAAATACTACAAAGAAGGAAAGACTACAAACCGGATCTTCATCTATGACTCATGCCATGGTTTTAACTGGAGTCCATTTAGACGCTGCTGGTAAGCCCATTAGATGGAAGATTGAAAATTCTTGGGGTGACGAAGTTGGTGATAAGGGATACTTTGTTATGACCGATGACTGGTTCAATGAGTTTGTATTTCAAATTGTTTCAAGTAAAGCGTTCGTGTCAAAGAGTGATTATCAAGTATTTAAGAGTCAAGAATTCAGCGTCTTACCCTTCTACGATCCAATGGGTGCATTAGCCTGAAGAGATTTGCATTAGTTTAATAATATGGTTTATTTTAATTTTTAAGTCTATGTCTTGAAGTTGGACTTCGAACTCGAGTTGTAAATCCACCTTCCTTCTTACTTTCAATGATCAGCCTAAGCCAAAGAGTCTAGGTTAATCAATTCGTTAATATCTACGTTAATCAATCTACATTAACAATCTACCAGTCTACATAACTCTTACCAACGACTCTAAAAACTCTCACTTGTCCGCTCTTCATCTCACTCAACTTGTACAGCTCTTTCTTGATTTGACCATGGGAAATTTCAATAACCTTGAACTTCTCTTTTTTACTATCATATTCATAGATAACCGAAGCAAAAATCTCTTCGTCTCCTACAATGACAGTTTTACTACCTAATCCTTTGTGAACCGAGAATTTCCCGTTCTTTATACACAAAATATCACCCGGTTTAATCTCGTCAATTTTAGCTATATTGTGATTGTTAACATTTTTATAAATTGTAACTCCGAATGATTTACTACCAATAGGTGGTAAAGCAGATTCACCCAATTTACCAAATATAAAATCAATAATACTTTCATTTGTACTAGGATTGGCAATATCCCGCAAAATTTGAAGACCGTATTTCTTGTAATATTTGTCCAATAAATCTTTACGAATGATAGGTATTGGTTTTGCTATTATATTGGTACATTTAATAGTACTTCTTGGGTCATCTAATTCATATTCTAATTCAAAATTGATCGAACTTAAATCATAAAATAAAATGTAATAGTCCTTGTAAATCTTGTTTCTGTTACCTCTCTTTTGAATGGTGTTACTGTCTACTTCAAAGATCAATTCACTTCCAATTTTTGAGGTTAAAAATTCAGGTAATGAATCTTTTAACCACCAGGAAGAAGAGCTAGTTATGTTAACAATTTCAATCTCCAACTGCTCGAAAATGGATTCAGCTTGAGTTTGATCTTTTCTGTTACGGGATATCTCAGTTGAACTTCTTCTGATAGAACCAAATGAGCTACCGGTATTGGTATAAGTTAACCCGGCCTGTTCAGTGGATGATTTTCTTATGCCTGGTACTGGAGCAGCGGCAGAAGGAACTGGTTCGGGGATTGGAGGAGCAGCTGATTCAGGAAGAGAAGGAGCTCCTGATTCGGGAATTGGAGGAGGAAGGTTTGGAGGAATATTTTTTGATGGAGAGAATTCAAAATCGTCATCTGAGTTTTCTGGGGTTGAATCATCGTATTCTTCGTTTGGATTGATGAATTCAGTTGGGGGAGAAGGAACGGGGGCATCAGGGACTGCTGGGATTGATGGAGCAGCTGATGGAACCGGTGGAACTTCACGAGCAGGTGATTGGGGGACCGGTGGAACTTGACGCGGTGCTGTAGCTTCAGAGGGGACCGGGGGACGAGATGGTGGAACTGGGGCTGTAGGTGGTGCTGGGACAGTAGGTGGTGCTGGAGACGTTTCATCAGACGATGGTAATACAGTGTCTTCATCGGCGGTGATGGAGTCATCTGCTGGTACCGGAACCTCACGATCTGGCACTGGTGGTACTGGGACTTCACGATCTGGCACTGGTGGTACTGGGACTTCACGAGGAGTTGGTACAGGAGGCACAGGGGGAATTTCCCGTGTTGGTGCAGGTGGAGCGGGAGCAGAAGCAGGAGGAAGCTTCACATCCAGGTCTTCCCGTTGTGGTATTGGGGGGCTGAAAGGAGCAGCAGTAGTCGAACCAGGAGTTGAAGTTGATGGAATTGGGATTTCTCCTCCCTCCTCGTCTGCTTCATAGCCGGTTGTTTGGCGATCAACCGGTTTCAATTCCAGTTCATCGACCGAGTCAAGGCCACTATCGGTTTGAATAGCGGTAGCCTTGTCAACAGGAGGAATTGAAGGAATTGGAGGTGCAGGTCTTTTAGCCTCATCAGTTGGTTCATCATCTTCCCCCATTGAAGAGTCCTCTTTTACCGGAACTTCAGCATCAGCAGATGGATCTTCAGACTCAGGAGACTTTTTAAGTTTCTCCAACGCAGCAGGATCAGCAAATGGTAACATTGGTACCGGTTTCTGCTCAGATTCATCGATTTTCTTCTCCTTTTTCTCCTTCTTCTCCTTCTTTTCCTTCTTCTCTTTCTTTGGAGGAGCCCCACCAAATGGTGGCATTCCCATCATACCAAACATGTTTCTACCACCAGATATTTTTGCCATTCTCTCGACCAATTTTCTTCTTTTCAATTCTTCGTCATCTTCAGATTCTTCATCCTCGTCTTCATCTGATTTCTCTGGCTCCAGAGCCGATTCGGGTTGTTCAATTTCTTCTTCTTCAATATCTTCAACTTCAGTAGATTGAGATTGAGCACCAGTAGATTGAGATTGAACACCTTCACCAATACTGGCCCCAGTCAAATTGGTATCAACGGACTTGACATCAGACTCTTCTTGCTCCCGTTCTTTCTGCTCCCTTAATCTTCTCTCCTTTTCTTCGGCAGCTTTTTGTTTTCTAGCCTCTTGTCTCTTTAAAGCCGCTGCTTCTCTTTCAGCTTCTTCCTGTTGACGTTTTTGAAGTAAAGCAATTCTCTCCTTCAAACTCAATTTCTCTTCAGGCACTTCTTCGTCTTCGTGCTTTTCTTCCCGGTAAATCTCAGTGGGTGGAGCCTTTTGGTGACTTCCGTGACCCCCGATCAAGAACGAATCATCTCTGGGTTTAACTTGTGGGACGTATGAAGATTTGGCTTCGGCAATGAACTGCTTTTTCACGGCATACGGATCGTCTCTTTTGGGAGTTGGGAAAATTGGGTTTTTGGTAGGAGCAGGAGCTGGAACTGTGGTACCAGCAGGGGCAGCAGGGGCAGCAGGGGTAGCCGGTGGTGAATCTGGGGCTAAAGAATCGGCTGTTTTTGGAGCTGATTCAGTTTCAACCGGTTTGTCCAAAACTTCATCTTGAGTGTTAATTGGCAGCTCAATTGAGTCGTCAATTGGATCAGTATTCAGTCCCCCTATTTCCCCAGTTTCCGCAACAAAATTCTTGGGGAACATTCCTGATTTACCATCTAATTCTCCAGTATACCAATCATCATCTTCAATTTGTGTTACTTTAATGATCTTGCCTACGGGGAAAGATAAATCATCATCGAAATCTGATTTGTATTCGAATACTGATTTTACAAAAAACGGTACTGACATGTTGAGGGTGAGATAGGAGTGCGATTCGGGTGCAAAAAGTGGGACTGAGACTGTCAGACTGTGAGATGGTATGGGTAAGTTTAATTGGGGTTTGTATTTTATTGTATTTTTAACGTTTGTAGTATCTGTATGTATATTCTCCAGTCTATATGTTTATTCTCTAGCTATTTGTAGATATATAATGTATTTGTATTGTATATTGTAAATGGCTACCTAGTCTGGTACAGGAACGACCGCATGACTGCAGTCTGTACATATTTAGTGTATTGTAGATATAGATAAACCGGAAACACATTCGAATACAAGAACTATAGATACAAATACAAGAACTATATACACAAATACAAGCACTATATATACAAATACAAGAACTATATATACAAATACAAGAACTATATATACAAATACAAGAACTATATATACAAATACAAGAACTATATATACAAATACAAGAACTATATATACAACTACACAATTCTCTCTCTCTGTCTCACACAGTTTCACACGGTTTCTCACTACTTTTCTCTCTCTCTCTCTCACTGTTTCTCACTATCTCACTATCTCACTCCATCTGATCTGAAAAATTTCAACCATACCCACATCACTACTGTCATTCCTAATCTGCTACTGTTCCTAAGCTCCTACTGTCATTCCTAATCTACTGTCACTTACTCAATCCACATATAACTACAACTAATTCCTAACACCTAAACTCACATATGTCAAAGAAATCTTCAACGGTAACAACAGACCCGTCCATCCTCCAGCAATTTCGCCCTAAAAAAACATTCAATTATCACCAAAATGCATCCATAACTTCCCTTACTTTCGACGACTCGGGCCAATACCTTATAAGTGCTGGAATCGACAAATCAATCCAGTTATACGATGTCCATAAAGGTATTCACACTAAAGATATCCAGTCTCAGAAATACGGAGCTCACATCGCCAGATTTACTCACAAAGATTTGAACTGCTTGTACGCTACCACTCCGACCGTCAACGACGATGTAGACCACTCCATACGTTATCTATCGTTATCTGATAAAAAATATATTCGATATTTCAAAGGCCACAAAGCTCAGGTTGTGAGCCTTCAAGTTGACCCGGTCCACGATACGTTTATTACTTCAAGTTTGGATAAATCGGTTAAATTATGGGATATAAGGCTGGCAAATCCAACTGGAAATATCGACTGTGGGAATTCTTGTCTCTTAGCTTATGATCCACATGGTATTATGTTTGTAGTGGCTAAACAAGATGGACAGAATACAATCGATTTTTACGATACAAAACACTTTCAAAATGGACCTTTTCTCTCGTGTAATGTCCCATCATCAACAAAATGGACCAATGTTGAATTCGCTAATCACGGTGCATTCATATTGGTGTCAACCTCAGGCTTTGAACATCATATAATCGATGCATTTCTGGGAAATTTACTCACTACTTTACAAGTGAAATCTTCCACTCCCCAATTCAATTCCACTTATCCCATCTCTTCTACTTCCTGTTTATCGCCTTGTGGCAGATATGCAATTGCTGGATCTCCACAACAGACGCTTCTGTTTTTCGATTTATCGAATCTTAAGTGCTCCAAGGGAGGTCATTCAGTCAAGGATCACGATAATCCAAGGAAGTTATTGCCTTTCAAAGTCACAGAATCGAACCAGGGTATTCCTAAGATTTTGGCTTTCAATCCTAAACTATTGACGTTGGCTACGGCTGATAATACTGTTAGTTTATGGCAGCCATGAACTAGCATTTTGGCCCAGTGGCCCAGTGGCCCAGTGGCTCCAGTGGTGCCGTACCATCGCCAGGTACTAACTCCACCAGTGTGAGAGGAGGAATAGTTCGATATTTATATGTAGGACACTTCTCAGGATATAAACGGTGCTCAAAAATAACCTAAGGCGGGTTCTGGTAATATTATATAGCTCTTTCTGATAGATCTGTACCTAGGTATTACAATGGTTGATTTTCAAGGTGAAAGAACATGAATTCGTGGAAATAAACTACAATCTGTTTTCTTCCAATTTCCCAGCCCATCTGCCACTTGCAGCCATGCGCGGGTGAAAAATTCAACCATCTCATTCCATGATTTCTCCCAAAAATGCCCATCTAATACGACACCCCGAACCCATATTACGTCCCCTAGTCTCATTAAACCCCCTTATTTCACCAAAGCGGTTAGCACCCTCGAAATTTGCAAATTCTAAGCATTTCATTAGCCGATATGAGCCCCCCGATTTCATCAATCCCCACTCAATTCCTCAATCTAGAATCAAAATAAAAGGCATAGATGCTTCAGGTTATATGCACCTTAGATCCAAAACTATGGGGCCATTGCCGATTGTGGCAAAAAACCGATTTTTTTCAGTCAAATTTTTCCCTGATTGTCACTTTATTTCTAAACTTCGTAAATCTAATATCGCCCTAGTGTGTTTCAATAACCCGATTCCTATGTTGAATGATCCAGTTCTTGAAAAGGGACTCAAATCTTATAATGGGAATCACCGAAATTTGGCATATTTCACGGAAAAATCCCATCCTCTAACGACGGCTGTGGGCCGTGCTAGGTACAGAAAACTCTTGAGGGATTGTTTATGTTGTAGTGTCCAAAATAAACCGGTTGAAAAGACCAGAGGTGTGTACTATGTAAACTATAATCGAGTCCCTGTGACAGATGCGGATAGACGAGAAGTTCAAAAGACATTTGACGAGGCGGTCGCCAGGGTAGTCCAGGATTTCAAGTCTCTCTCCAATAAAAGTAAAAATCTTAGACCTCCAAAGGGATACCTTTCGAGGGTCAAAATGTACAATACTTTTGAAGAGGATCGACTCGATTTATCTTATCCAAAATTACCGTTTATTTAATTTATATATCACACCATGACGGTATAGGAGTTTTGAAATCAAACTCACTACATTTGTATCTATAGGCATGTAAATATATAGAAGACTTTGTCCTTTCCCTCTCTAGATCAAACAATTGTCTTTGGCATTCCTCACATTCCAGACTTCTATATGTATCGAGTTTGTTCATTGCCAAACGCTTGATTTCCTCTAGTGTGGTTTCAACATACGCTTGGTGAGGTTTGAGTACTTCAGCTAAATTAACTAGTTTTGTCGGTATATTGTATGCTTGAAAGATTCTGTCATAGATCCACAATTCAAAGTCGTTTTTAATTCGGTTCATCTCATCGTCTACAGGATTATATACCCAATCATTGGATATAGGATAACCTAAATTCCGTAAATGAATCCTTATTTGGTGCATTTTCCCAGAGATTGGGGTACACTCTACTATACTTTCATGAAAATTTTCATTGTATGAGATCTTCTTGAACTTTGTGGTGGAATCACCCGGGATTTGCTGGTTCGATGGCATTAAATATCCATTATTAGTGTTCACCAACAATATAGGACAAGTATAAGTGCATTCATCAGGAAAGTTCCCCTTGACTCTTGCAAAATATGTTTTTGAACACCCTGAATCCAGCTTTTCGGATACCAAGGTCAGGATCTTGGATGCAGCTACCTTGTTCAATCCAAATATTAATAATCCCAGGGTCACCTTATCTAATCGATAAGTTGTCCACAAATTGGGCAAATTCAAATCTGACTTCAAAATCTCTGTCAAAGAGTTATAATTGTAGTTCAGAGTGGGGTGTACAGGGACTCCTGCAGGTTTATTGACCACCAAATAATCTGAATCATGGCTTATTATATTAACTAGGGTCTGCTCATTATTTGCAGCAATTGAAGAATCAACAATTACGGCAGGTTCATGCATATGTTTGGTATTGTGAATAACGTCATGTTGTCTTATCTTTCTATGTTCCAATAAATCCCAACCTTTTATATATAAAGCATCACTTTTCTTACCAAAGTCTTGTTGGACGTAAATCTTATGCTCGACAATCTCTTTCCGGACAGTATCTTCCCGTTGTCCCAATTCCTTGGTGAAAACTTCCATAATGGTTCTGCCTTCCCATCTAGTCTTTATGTGGGTTGTATAGGTCTTGTAATATGGCACCACTTTTCGTAGTCCATCTTCTATGACATACTTCATGCGATGAGATGAGATGAGCTGAGATGCCTTGATAAGGCTCGGGTTGGGCACGACTCTGTTGGTACAACTATGAATGTGTTTATTGATGTAGAATTGTTTTGCTGGCATGAGGTCAAGAATTATAGTCATCGTGGCCTCAAGTTTGAACTCGGGCTCCAACTGTACTATCGTTGAATATTAGTTGCAAAATATATTATTTGCAGCCATAGGCGTGGATTGCTTAGAGAACAAGCTGGAAAAATACAACTTGAAGAACCAAGGTATTCTAGCATATTAATATATATAACGGTTTTGTGAGAGAATATAAACAAATTGTAAATCATGTTCGTAAGGTATTATTTAAACTATTTAGGAGGAAGGACGTTTTGTTTGTTCCTACCTACAACATTACCTGGTGGATCATATTCACAAACAATGTAGAGTCCCCAATTTGTATGTCTACAGTCTTTATATGCACATCCCACTTTTGTACTATCTTTCCACACCACTTGGGTAAAATGGTCGTAAGTATTTGCATAACTGTAATCGTATGTCTCACCTTCAACGTACCAAGCCTTGACAGCTGCAGGACCATCTTTGAACCCAGCAGCCAAATTCTCCCCGAATGGCCCGTGAGTATGAGTTAAGACTCCTGAACAGTCATAATTATCAGCATTATTTTGAGCGTAATCGTAAGCAGATTGATCCCAGCTTAATGGACCAACCCCATGGTCTGCACGGTAATTGTTGTGTGCATCGAGAATTTCTTTTGCAAATTCTTTATCTTGTCCCGAAACTCCAGTAGATGCAGGTGTGCTACTGCTGGTACTACTAGTACTAGTTGCTAATGTTGTTGGGGCAGTTGACGTAGTTGAAGTAGCAGCAGATGTCTTTTGCTCGGGAGATGTGAACCATGTGAATTCCCCAGTTGCTTGTGTGGTTGGTGATTCTGGTGGCGGTTGCGTGGCAGAAGTAGGTGCCGCTTGTGTTACAGAAGTAGGTGTAGCAGATTGTGAAGATTCTGAACTATCATCTGTAAGAGAAGCAAGGAACCTGCCTAATCTTCCCAGAAACAAACTATTAAAGTTGAATCCCGAGCCTGAAGATGAAGGAGTTGATTCACTGGCTTCAGCGGGTGCTGCTGGACTTTCATCATTACTATCACCAAAAAGACTATCTAAGAATGAAAGGAGAGGATTATCAGCTCTTACAGATAAAGCTTGAGAAGCTGGAGCAGGAGCAGCTTCAGCGACCATCAAAGCCGCTAACAATGGAGCTAATTTCATATTGTTTCAAGTTTACAAGAGAATTTTCGGATATACATGAGCTTTTATTCATAAACATTAGAGATGGGGTATCTCAAGCACATTACCCAATTAGGCAAGAGATGTTGATGTGAATTTAATTACATTTCCTAAAAAGGTTGACATTATGCGAATAATAACCCAATCAGGGAATTTTCCCTGTATATGAACCCAGGACATTTATTTTATATTTTACCTTGAAATAACTCACTAATAGCTCTTACTATAACTTCCAGGACCCCCTCTCCAGTACACTTGGCAGTGATTTCAAATTTTTTACCTTGTGAATCTATACTCTTTATCGACAATAATACCCCAAAATTATCATTTTGGGTGTGGAGAATACCTGCTGCTAGAACAAGCAATTTATCAGTTTCTTCACCACTAGAGAATACTACAGAAAACCTAATTCTATGTAAAAGTCTCGAAACATTCGCAGTGGTGAATTTGTGATTTGATTCTGGCGTCAAAGTGTACTCCCCAATTTCGGGTAAAAATTGACTAATTTGTAACCATCTATTTTTGAATTCATCCAATTGTAAATCTGTAGGTGTGAGAGTTTTCAACACATTTACAGGGAATTTCAAATTCAATTGAGTGAATGAACCACCACAATTAAAACTTAAAGAAAAGGATGGACTTTCATCAACACCAACAACTTTTCTGATTCTCACTTCTATTTCGATATTGGATTTATCAGTTATAATTTGATCGGGTGATTCTCGAAGTAACAATAAATAGCTAGGATTAACAGAATTGGCGTTACTTTTTAATTGTAAGATTTTGAAACTTGTGAGTTGATTGTGAGTCGATTTATAACTGTTGTTAATTATATGGAATTTGTATCTTACAACATGATTTTCAGATCTTTCAAGTTTATAAGTAATTCTCACCAATTGATTTTCATAGAAAATACCAGCATCATAATGGAGCATTCTATGATATCCAGAGTACCAATTTGGTGATAATACCAACTTATCTTCAAACGGATTATCACTTGTATCCTCTACTGATTCTTCAGCAATTGCATTGTTGTTATTTTTATTAATCTTAGTAGCATTAACAAAAGAATTTGATCTATTACCAACAATTGAGTTTATAGTACCAATTCTGGCCATCAAATGATTTTGTTTGGTCTCAAATGGTGGAAGTGGTTTAATGATATTACTTAACACGGTTGGAGAATCCAACATGAATAAATTCAAGTATTCATTAGCTCTAGTCTGAATCTCTAAATCTAATGAATCTCTTTCAACCTCGAATAAATCAATTATATTAGCCACGAAATCTTCATCTTTATAGTAGTTTAAGAATTTGAAGAACAGCGACAAAATCATTCCTCTTGCAATAGTTGATGCTCTCATGTAAGCATTATACAATAATTGAAATTGAACTATAGGTGGATATTCATTTACAAGCAATGGACCATATTCACCGATTACAAATGCTGAAATTTTGATCAAATTATCGTTTATGGCATCATTTGTCTTTGATAATTTATTTAATAATAATCTACAAGTTTTCAAATGAAGTTCATCATTATTAACAATGATTTGAATGATTCTTTCCCAAATTTCATTATTCAAGTAATCTGAATTGGCATAAGAATTAGGTATAGATAAAAGCTTGATCATTATATTAACATACCATGTTGAATCCTGGGCGAATTTCTCCGATAAAACGGCGATTTTTATGGATAATTCTGATTTTAATTGGAAATCAAGTACAGGGAAGAAATCCATAAATTTGTTAATAATAATTTGATAATTTTGTTCATCAGTTATGATATAAAATAAATCTAAAGCCTTACGTTTAATACTTATATCTTTATCGGTTATTAAGGTTTCAACGATTCCAAGATTATTGAAAATCAAGCTATTCAATTTTTTACAAAGCACTTCATCATTACATCTACCAATCAACTTGGTTAATACATCTAATGATAAGTAACGAGTATTTGTATCATTTGATTTCAATAACTGAATTAACGCCTGCAATGCACCAAGTATTGAGTCAATGGAGGCGTTACAAAAAATCGCTAAAATTACCGATTGAAATAACATTGAACTTTGCAAATTCTTATTTGATAATGAATTTATTGAATTTGTAGCTTGATTGATCAAATTTGAGATCACCAATTTCAAAGTTTTCAAATCTTTATCGTTCAAATTGTTAGCTAAATTTACATCGTTAACAAAACTATTTTCTAAAATCTTCAATAATTTAATTATAAGCCAAGGAGCCGGTAATTTATAATAATAAAAAGTTTCATCCAAATTCTTGTTAATCACCAATTCATTCAATAAATTTATAACCGAAGACATAACGGAATTTTTCAAATTTGGTCTAAAATCCAATACGATTTCAATAATTGGTAATCCATTCAATATAACACTTAAATCATTACCAAAATCTACAACAGATAAGATTCTTGGGACCCAATTATCATTTTCTACCAAAATTCTGGGGTTCAATTGAATCAAATTTCTTAAACAAATCAATGATTTCTTCTTCAAAAGCAACGGAGTCATAGGACTTATAGCGAAAGAATAAACCTGATTTGCCAATTGATCTATAGCTGATTCTTGCAGTTCAAACAGGGTGAAATTGAAATTATTGGCGATAAATTCAAGGGCCAATTTATTATGGATCTCATTATCGATTTTTAAATCAACCATCAATTGATTGAAAAGTAAATCAAGTAATTGATGGAAATAAATCTCAGGTTTATTGCTAGGATTCAGAAGTATCAGTAATCCCAAATATCCAATGGCTTTTTCCTGATAGTTTTTAGCACTGGCAAGTTGTAAACATTCTTTAACCCCAAATTCCACCAAATCATCGTATCCCATTAGTGAGATGTACATTAACTTACAGACATATTTTTTCCGTTGATAAGAGCTTAAATTTGACGAAAATTTGGTTTGGATATTGTTTATTTCTTGGTTGATTCGTTTTCGTTCTTGAGCAGCATCTTGAGTATTTCTTATATCAATAATGAATTGGGTTAGACCTTTCATTGACATGGTCGATCGCACAAGCGCACTAGGTAAGCGGAAGACTGGGGCTGTCGCGGGAGCTTGGGAGGAGTGGTACTGATTGGCACTATTTGCACTATTTGCACTACTTCGCACTACTGATTCACTGACTTCGCACTGGCTCCACTGACTTCACTGTGCGACAGACGAGCTCACACTGAGAGCCAGCTAGATGCTGAGAGTGACACGCAGAGACTAAGCTGCGCACCAGTTCCTGAACCAGTTCCTAAACCGAGCACGGCCATACCTTTATTCTAATGTTTATCTCTGTAAATCCTCTAGTCCCTTACATCCCCCCTCTCTCATTCGTTCAAACCCCATTTACCAGACTCCCACACCCACTTTCTATCTTTCCTCTATCTTCCCACTCCTCTCCCACTCCTCTATCTTTCCTCTGTCTGTCCTCCCATCTCTTTCCTCCCTCGCACTACCCTCGCACTACCCCTGCCACGACCTTTCTTCATTGGCCAATGCGAATATCAAATCATTTTCAAAAAATATTCATCATGTCTTCCGTCGCCAAAACTGCTTCAACTAAAGTCGATTGGGCTAATATTATCTCAAAATTAGGTTTAACTGGTCAAACTTCCAGTGCTTTATCTGCCTTTAAAAAAAGACACGATGATGCTAAAAAAGAACATCTTTCATTATCTCAACAACCAACCACCGTCGATTTTGCTCACTACAAATCAGTTCTTTCAAATCAAAAAGTTGTAGAAGAAATTGAAAAGAAAGTTAGTGAATTCAAACCAGTTACTTATGATGTTTCTAAGACTTTAAAGACCATTGAAGTTTTTGAAGCTAAAGCCATTGAAAATGCTAAATTAACTGAAAAATCTGTGTTGGATGAAATTAATCAATTGAATGCAACTTTGAAGGATATTGAAGGTTCAAGACCATTTGATCAATTAACCGTTGAAGATGTTGCAAAGGCTAGACCAGATTTAGATGAAAAGGTTAATTACATGATTAAGAATGGTAAGTGGAATGTTCCAGGATACAAGGAGAAATTCGGTGATTTGACTGTTATGTAGAATATACGTATAGAATCAAGATTGTGTGTCTGTCTCTAACTCTGTCTCTAACTCTGTCTCTATCTCTCTGTCTCTATCTCTCTGTCTCTATCTCTCTGTCTCTATCTCTCTGTCTCTTTATTTTATTACATACTATACATGACTTATTAGACTCTATTCCAGCCTCTACTAGCTCTACTAGCTCTACTAGCTCTACTAGCTCAACTAGCTCTACTAGCTCAACTAGCTCAACTCATCATCTCCCTGAATATAAATTAAATCAACCCAATTGAAATATCCAGAAGGTATAAAAGATGGAACAGAATTATTCGTCTGATCTCCCCTATATCCCCAACCTCTATCATATACATCACTCCAACTAGTCACCACTACATTACAATGGTATTTATTGGCAATTTGTCGCAATAATTGACCAAGCTCTACATACTTAAAAAGAGCATTTTCCAGTTTAAGTTTCCAGTAAAAAAGAGAAATATTACCTATATATAAAGTTTCAAGGCATATTTCAGGCCCAGAGGTGAGGATTTGGGATAATTGGGATAAAAGAGTTGAAATTTGGTCTGAGCAGACCAAGGCGATGTTGGTACCAATGATGGCACCGTCATTGGTACCACTCGCACCACCACCACCACCATCACTCGCACCACCACCAGCACCACTAGCCCACTCAGGCCACGCAGCACCCAAGGCCCTGGCCAAACCCGCAGTCTCGGAGTCATGGCGATGGGGCCGAAATTCGCGAGCCCCGCGTTTACCGATTAAATGCAAAACTTTACCTCTACCCTTGAAACTACCAAAATCTCTATAATTAACCACTTTATAATCAACCTTTTGTAAAGCGCCCTCAACTAACCCCCATCTCAGGTCAATCATACACAGCCAGGAAAAAAATAATTTCGCGTTCCACCAATAGACGATGGTGAGAATAAGCCAGTGCGAATACACACTGAAAATATCACCAAACAAACTAACAAATGGTGCCGCAAATTATAAGTCATAGTTATAAATGTTGGTTAAATAATCGACTGCTACGGCAAAATTTAATAATTATCGTGAAGAATCTGATCCCATTAATCCTTTGGCTTCTTTTATTTAACACGATAAATTTAATCCCCAAAAAATTTAAACCTCAAATTAATGTAAGGATTATAATGACACTTGATGAATATGTATTTGAAAGTTTTGAAGGTGGATTAATGACGGTTATGTGTTTAATATTATTATCAGTTATACTACATCAAAAATTTTTCAAAAAAAAACGAGATGAAGATCTTGAATCTAACAAATTTAATGATTATGATTATGATTTATGGGAACAAATCCCCCTTTATTTATTAATGACAAGTTGGTTAACATTAAATATAATCTCATATTTTCAAATCCCCGTTAATAAAGTTAAAAATATTATTGCCTTGATTTTTTATGTAATAGGTCATGTCCTTATTGTCCCATTTAGTGCATGGTATTTTTATTTATTTCAACCACCAAGAGTATTAAAATTATTTGTGATCGTTATTGGAATTCAAAATATCTTGGTTAATATGACTCATTTAATCTTTCCTAATGTCCCACCAATTTACATTCAATATTATGGAGAGAATAAAAATCCAACTTATGATCTGCCAGGTTATAGTGAAGGATTAACTAGAATTGATTTGAATTTTAAGATTAATAAAGTATTAAATTTCTTTATAATTTATGTTAAATCGATTGAATTTGGTATATTACCATCATTGCATTCATCTATGTCATTAACAATTGTATATTTTATGCTCACGATTGTGAAAAATTGGTTTATTAAACTAGGATTAATTATTTACTGTTTTTTACAAATATGGTCTCTGATCTATTTAGGTCATCATTGGCGAATCGATATAATGTTTTCATATATGTATTCTACCATAATCTATTTAGTGGTAAAGGATAAATTGGTTCATATAAGAAATCTGTTCAAATACGATGTTAAATTTAATAAACTGAGTACTATGGGGATGAGACTATTTAGGGGCACCAGATTCGAGTGGTTGTTTGACACCACCCGGTGAGGCCCTGCTAGCCCTGTTGGCCCTGCTGGCCTGCTTGGGTCCCACTTGGCAATCCTAGCCCTGCTTTGGCCCCACTTGGCACCGCCGCATCTGCTTATTTACCTCATTTTGGGCCTTCTGCCGCTGTCAAGGCTCAGTTGCGTCCCCAAATTCCGCTAACTTAGCAACCTGGCTCATACCACCGCGTCCTCGGCATCTTGACGAAAATCTTGGGGAGATCTACCATTGCTCCTGTCCCACTCTTATGTCATGCTGTCATAGACTCGGTAGACATAGACTGTCATACACTCGATAGACATAGACTGCCGTAGACTCGATAGACATAGACTGCCTCGATACACTTGACAGACTTATACACTATATATCCACTCAGCCTCTAGACCCTCGCATACATGCCATACATAGCACATTATACATACACCTCGCACCGTCTCCCAAAAAAGCCCCTATGATGTTTTTTTTTCCCTCGCTTTGTACCTGATTTTGAAAAGCCTATTCGTTGCTTATTGATTTCTTTTTCGGTATCATTCAAAAAAATTCACCGCAATTTTATTTAATCTCGTCAATACCCATATCAACTAAATTATTTGATGATTTAAATGCCTAGATTTTATAATAAAAAAGTTAAACTTTTACTTCCTGTAATACTTGTTATTACTTGTATCTTATATCAAATTCATCAAATATGGCTCGTACCGGTAAATCAAAATCATTTGGAACTACTATCTTATCATCATCAGGTTCAATCACATTTCGACCCAAAATTATCAACTTATCATGTTTATAATCATATCAATAATGGAGGTAAACATCTATCGTTTCATTGGGATGATTATGTCGATTTATCTCCAGGAAATAGTATATTAGACAAGTTTAAATCCTCTGGAGTTTGTGATAAACGCACTGAAGCCTATGGATCTGTCAACAGTTATTGGCTTGAAAGTTATAATACCAAAGTTTTACGAAGTATGACTAATTTGTTTTGTTTGAAAGATATACCTAAACAGATATTTGTCAGAACTCCATCAAGTTATGTCAAGATCCCAGTGGTGGCTCGCGAGAGATACGGTCAAAAGTTGAATGACACTTTTGAAGACAAGATTGTCGACCAATATGAAGCGGCCGAAAAATCCGGTTTGACCAGTTATCCTTTGAAGAAATTAAATAAAACGGTTCCAATCGACGTGGAAGACTTCTACTTTGATCCCCAGCATGAAATTATGAAACTTGCATCGCAGCAAAGCTTGTCGACGGAAGAATTTGAGTACTTTGAATTCCTCAAATATGCCAATTCTATAGTGGATAATAGCGATAGGTACTTCAAGTATCCATGGATTTACAGTGATGTGGTGCAGGGGAACTCCCATCACTTGGCAGCTCCCTTTTTTAAACGGTTCATACCCATAAGAGAACGTCAAAGTATCATTCAGCACATGATTCGAGCATGGTTTGAATTTGCTCAGTCGATTGATGTTCCATCTTGGATAAACTATGGTTCTCTTTTAGGATGGGCATATAATGGAGTTAATATGCCATGGGATACTGATGTAGATATTCAATTAAGTATAAGGCATTTAGATTATTTACTGAGACACTTCAATAATTCGTTGGTATTTGAAGATCCCAAATTCGGTAATGCTAAGTATTTGCTTGAGATCAGTCCTACTTATGTCAGACAAGGTAATGGAAGAAATTTTATTGATGGTAGATTCATTGATGTTAATTCAGGATTGTATATTGATATAAGTGCCGTAAGTCATACAAACTTTAAACCACCGGCCAATTTAGCCGATAAAGATGAAATCTTGGTCCATTGTAAACATTTTAATTGGCATTCTCTTAATGAAATTCTACCATTAAGACATACATATTTCGAAGGATCTTCAGTATATATCCCCCATAATATTAGTTCATTACTTTCTCAAAAATACGGTAGAGAAAGTTTCACCACCAAATCCCGGTTTTTGGGTTATAATTATCAAAAAGATATAAATCTTTGGGTATCAGATGAAATATGTACTGAAGCCCCTAGAATGAAGACAAGATATGAAATTAATGAAAATAATGAAATTGATGAAACGAGATTATCGCTCGCAGGAGCCTGTAATTCTAAGCTTTTACAAGATGAATACATGATTAATTATCAATATGGTCAAAGACATAAACAATTAAATGGAGATATAGATACTCCAATTTTTTACGATATAGAGATGTTGGGTGATTTACCAATCACCAGAAAAGATGCATGGGATTATTATAACGATTTAGCAATGGAGCGAGTTTCCAGCACAAACTGGTTTCACGAGTATAGTGTATAGTGCGAATAAATGGATCCCACTTCGTTTGAGAGTATATTAGCGGGGGTTAAACGGATGAGAGAGGGTCAAACTGACCTGGGCCAGGATCACACTGACCTGGGTCAGCCTGATCACTCCACCACCCAAGCTGTCCCACCGACTGAACGTACTGTCCCACCGACTGAACGCACTGTCCCACCAACTGAGCATATTGAAACCGACCACACCAGCTCTGTCCCTGCCACCTCCACCAACTCCGTTGCCAACTCATCCAAAAAACAAAAACCAAATCCCATAGGTATCGGACTGTCGAGAGAAATCAGGTCGGAGTCTCGTCCAACCACTGGATCGACTGTGCTATACAGCCAGATTCAAGTATCACCATCGCAAAAAGGTAACCCCCTTTTCCAAAGCCCATTATTGAAACAAAAACCAATATCATACAATAAAGAGATTCTAAGTGATTATTACATAAATCCTACTCTTCAAATCGTTTTTTTATCACTCAAATATCACCAATTACACCCAGAATATATTTGGAGAAGATGTAAGAAATTGAACCAAGGTTCTACAGTGTCGACCACCAGGGACAATGCTTTAAAAGTATTACTTGTAGTGATAGATATCGATAATCCACAAGATGCTCTACGAAGATTAAATAATATTTGCATAAAGCAAGATTTAACTCTTCTTGTAGCTTGGTCATTTGAACAAGCCGGTAATTATATTGCAATGTTTAAAGATAACGAATTATCGAGAAACAAGATTAACCTTATAATCAAGGGTGTCAAACAGTCTGATTTCAAATCCAATTTGACCGATACTCTCACTACCATTAGAAGTATAAATAAGACTGATGTCATTAATCTTATGACAGAAATTGGTTCTTTAAAAGATATAGTAGAGACCAAGGAATTCAATATTCATGGATTTGGTGATCGAAAGATTAAAAATTTAAAGCATACATTCTCCCAGCCTTTTGTGTTTAATAGGGAGTCAGATCCAGAGCCAGAGCTAGAGCCAGAGCTAGAGTCAGAGCCAGAGATCACAGGTCCTGAACCAGAGACAACGCCCACATAGCTACTACGATAATGAACACTAATCTGTTATTGAAATTCTCTAAATATCTACACTTTCTGTTGTTGTTGTTGTTTCTCCATCTCAAGCACCTTGGCTCTCAAAGCCAAATTTATCTGGTTCAAAATCTCATTCTTTTGCACCAAAATGTCTTTCAACTTCCCACTATCTTGATCTAGTTTTTTAATCTTACCTTCATATACCTTCTTAGCTTCTTCACTATTCTTTTCCACATAGTATCCGGTACCAATATCTACCAAGAATTTCTCAGGGTTTTCAACTTTACCCGGTAAATACAAAGAACTTGTCAATGGTACAAGCAAATCTTTAGATTCTTGCTTCTTCATATTGTCTATACTTTTTATACAATCTTTCAATTTCACTTGTGCAGTTTGTAAAGCTTGTAAAGAAGAAGTAAAATGATTCACTTCTTCTTCAGTTGATTTTTTAAGCTCTGCAAGTTGCTGGGGATGGAGCTGGGCCAAATTAACGGTTTGAGACATTTGATCAAAGTGAAAAATTATTTGCTGCGAAATGGGAAACGATGGTGGGACTATAGCTAAAAGACAAGATATAATAAGTTTATATAAATCGCAAGAGAAGCCGACGGTGAAGATGGAAGATGAATTAGATTTATCGAAATGCAGATTGAGTCAGGAACTGCTCATTGACGAGAAAGTTGTGGCTGATTTTATGGGGAATTTGATGTTAAAAGAGAAGGTTATAGAGTTCATCTTGAGTAAGGGTTATAAAACAAATGAGACCTTTAATCATATCAAACTGTTACTGGACGTGTTTGATGTTCATCCTGTGTTTAAAGATGGTCATTTACAGTGCCCTGTGACGCTTATGAATGAGAAATTCGTTGCATTTACTTCCTGTGGGTGTATTTTAGATCGGAAAACCGTGGAAAAGTTGGGTGGTAATGTGTGTCCAAAGTGCAATAAACCGGGGGAGTTGGTGAATATCAATGTAGGTCTGGAAGAGATGAAAGAGATGAGACATAAGTTGAAGGCTAGAAAACTGAAAAGTCATAAAGTCGAAAAACCTGGAAAATCAAAGTCAAAGGGCATCTCAAAAGGGGCAGCATCAAAAAGGGGGCATTCAAAGGGTCAATAGGGACTACAGAAACTTAAAATCATATGTACATTCTATTCCTACTTCTTTTCTTCTGGTTCAAATTTTAATTTTTCCTTGTTCATTTTAGCAAAATCTGAATTCATGAAAAGGTTAAATCCAACTGATCCAAGACCAACTACACAAATCCCCACTAATCCTAGAACGGTTGTTCTGTGGATAACATCGGTAGCTCTAACTTTAAATGGGAGTTGCTGGGACATGATGAGATAATTTTTCAGTGCGAAGTGGTGTGGATATACGATTGGTGGTGGTGATGTCTTATATACGGTTATAAAGATAATATGAGATAGGTGACAAGTGTAGGTGGCAATGTGTATAGGCTTTTAATTACATATTCGGTATTGGTATTTTTTTTGTATTTTTTGTTCTGTTTTTGTTTTTTCTGGCCCTGTCGATTGTATCAATGGTTGCAAATCCTTCCAGGAACGATGACAATATTGGAATATTAAGGAGGAAAACTGATTGATTTTCACGTTTTTCTTTCTTTCAAAAAATTAGATACTTCTACCTCATTTTCAAGGCAGTAAATGGATTTATGCCTTCTTCTCAAAACAGAGTATACTTGATACTTTCTTTCCAAGTCAGTTCTGCATATCTTAAACTCGCAAGTTTCACAAATCCTAATTCCAGTCAATTCAATACTAAACACTAAATAATTACATAAAAAGACTACAGGATCACAAACACAAACTACGTACATCCACCGACATAAACCCGTTATGTTACACCTCTTGATATTGCAAGAGGCCTCTGCTGAGACGGCTGCAAAAAAAAGCTCACGAGAAATGGCGTGCACCGTCAAAAGTACAGATATGCTCTAACATGTTTATTACTAATTCTACACTAAATATTGAACCCAATCATTACCTATGAGATTCAGTTCTACAAGGACTGGATTAGCATAAATCAAATCTAATAACCAGCCTCTATTATATAATCTGAAAATACTCACCAATTCATCAGGATTTTGGAAATTTGGAATTTCCTTTATAATGAAATCTAATGCGTCTTTGGCATGTAGATTTACTTTATTATATCTTAAATTATTATCGGTGAATAAGATTTTTGAATTAAGAGATTTTAAGCTGTTTTGAAATTTCTTTTGATCAACTGTTCCAATTGGTAAGTTTTCATCTATATCTCTTTTATCCAATACAATCTTTCTTCTATAAGCTTCATAATTACCTACATCGATTCCAACCGCAAATTGTCTAGGTTGTATACCTCTGATGATGAATTTTTTCTTTGAATTTTCAGAGTCAGTTGGCATAACTACCATTGCTTCAGAATTTGGGAATGCCTTTGTTACATTTTTAATGAAATCAACTGCAGGTAAAAGTTCTGGATAATCATTTGGTTTATTCATCCAGATTTTTTCAAATTGTTTTTCGTAAGCTTTCCATAAAGAGATTTGAGTTACTTCACCGATTACTCCACCTGATCCACTATTAGTATCGTCATAACTGTCGGAGAAGATTGGTTCATAACAACATCTTAACCAGATACTTGATCTCAAAGGCTCATTAAATTTCGAAATAATATCATATAAATCGGAAGTCAATAATGGTGTTTCAATTGGTACACTGGCCAGAGTTGATCTTTTGGCTAATTCTTGTGATATTCCAATATCATTGATTGGATCATTTAATCTAACATCAGTCACCATTAAAAGTGGTAATTGTTTAAATAATGTATGTAAATTATGTTTCAGTCCATTGATTTGCAAAAGCTTGGATAATCTATTAAATCTTGATTGTTTAACTGATTGGTTCTTATTAGATGCTCCCGATAAGAGATATTGTTTCAAAAAATCTAATACAGCAACATTCAATTTAGGATCATTTACGAGCAAATAGTTCAAGAAATGCTCCAAATGATCTTCGTTAAAGTTATCAATACAATTATCAAAAATAGGTAATAAAGCCTCTTCTGCAACTTCATCACGAGCCACGGCTGAAATATTGGTACCATCAACACCAGCCACCGCATTTTGATCGTTGTATTCCTTGTTTTCATTATCAGATACCATTTCAGCTCTGGTGAATAATAAATGAGTTAAACAATTTAATGTACCAATAATCAAATACTTATCAGTGGAAGAGATCAGAATTGATAATATGATATTGAATAATTCATCAGTCTTTGGATTATTGATATAGTAACAAGTTAAAGTGTCTAAAATATCAATTGAATGATAAAGATATTCCATAAATTGATCGTTATACTTATGTAAAACAAATGGGAATCCGGTGGTCGAAAAACCTTTGTGCAAAAATTTCAACACATCGATCAAATATTGTTTAAATTCATACACTTGAGACAACCATTGTTGATTTTTCAAATCTTGAATACAATTTCTAAGACTTAATAAGGCATCTAAACTTAAATTGATCATTTTATTATTAATATCATTGAAATCCCCCAGTTTAATCAAATTAAAAGGTCTCATGAAATATTCAATCAATTTATTACCCAAAAATTGGGTCTTTTCGAAATCTATTGTATCTGGGGCGATATATGATTGTTGATAAAGCGAACTAAGAGCCCATTCAACTTCCGATTCGACACTAGATTTCAAGGACATGATAATCCTAGTCATTAATCCAGCACCAATATGACCGTTACCGATCATGGTCATTTGATTGGCTGGGGTCTGGGTACTGGACTGATACACATTTATGGGCAATGGAGCTGACATAGTGTATGTTAACGCGAGTGGATGGATGTTGTGAAAAAATGCGCGAGAAAAGAGTGCGAAGGTACCGTTTGTAGTTAGTAGTTAGTAGTTATACAGTTGGATATATAGTTATTATGTATGATTATGTATGATGAACATGATGTATGATAGTGGTATAATGTATGATTATGTATGATAGTTGTTTGTTGTATGGTAATTACATTATATGGTGTATATATCTTCGAATTAATGGGTACTTTAGGCCTCTAGAAGGCCATAGTGAGCTCGCCATAGTGCACCGCACTTGACTGGTCAAACAATCAGACTGGTCAAAGCATCACACTGGTCAAACAATCATACATACTGTAGTTCTCACACTGACATGACCCAATTATGACCCAGAAATAACACCATAACTTATATATTCTATCTTTCCCTTACATCACTGAAGTAAATGAACAACTATGTGAAGTCTCATAATGAAACTACCAGCACCCGGCGCACGACCGATAAGATGCCCTGTTATGCGCGGCCCCGATAAGATATAAAGTCATCCCTTTCCCAGTTATTCTCAGCGATGAAACTCACTCTCTTGTCTATCGCTTTGACAGTAAATGCAAGTTTACTTTCTAAACTTAATCAATTCATCTTTGACCACAATGTCATTGATCATGAAACTATCAATCCTGGTATTGCTACCTTCAATTCCTTGAAACAAGATGCTAACTTGCCCCACCAAGATATCGAACAATTGAGGGAGGCATGGGAATTTCTCGGTAAAACTTTGACTCCTGAACAAATCCTGAAGAAGGTTGATGAATACAAGCCTGTTACTTCATTTAACAATAAGCCAAGACCTGAAGCTTTTGAATCTGCTGGAAGACCTGGTTTTGAAGCCGTTACTCACGATAAATTTGAGGGTTATTCTATGGATATCAAACAAAATCATCCAGAAGCTTTGGGACTCGATACGGTTGACCAATACACCGGATATTTGAATGTTGAACAATTGAAAAAACACTTCTTTTTTTGGTTCTTTGAGAGTAGAAATGACCCAGCTAATGACCCATTGGTATTGTGGTTAAATGGAGGACCTGGATGTTCTTCAGCTACTGGTTTATTCTTCGAATTGGGTCCCTCTTCAATCAATTCCACCATCCAACCAGTTTTCAATCCATACTCTTGGAATTCCAATGCTTCTGTCATCTTTTTGGATCAACCAGTAGGTGTTGGTTATTCTTACACCGAAGGAGAAGAAATTAAAAACACTGCTTCAGCTGCTAAGGATTTCTATATCTTTTTAGAGTTATTCTTTCAAAAATTCCCCCAATTTAAAGCTAATGATTTCCATATTGCTGGTGAATCTTATGCTGGTCATTATATTCCAGCATTTGCCAGTGAAATCATTAACAATGCTGATAGATCATTTGAATTATCTTCAGTCTTGATTGGTAATGGTATTACTGATCCTTTGATTCAGTATGGTGATTACCAACCAATGGGATGTGGTGAAGGTGGATATAAACCAGTTTTGGATGAAGAGACTTGTGAACAAATGGACAAGGATTATCCAAAATGTGCCGTTTTAACTAAGTTATGTTACAAATTCAAAAACGCTCTTAGTTGTGTCCCAGCAACCACTTATTGTGAAACCAAATTATTTGGTCCATACAGTGATACCGGATTAAACCCTTACGATATCAGAAAAACTTGTGACGAAGAAGGTGGAGAATGTTATGTCGAAATGAACTACGTAGATGAGTTTTTGAACAGTGAATTCGTCAAGGCAAATGTAGGTGCAAATGTCGATATCTTCACTGGATGCGATGATACTGTATTTAGAAACTTTATCTTAGATGGAGATGAGATGAAACCTTTCCAACAATACGTTGCTGAATTGTTGGAAAAGGACATTCCTGTCTTATTGTACGCTGGAGATAAAGATTATATTTGTAATTGGTTAGGTAACCTCGATTGGGCTAATCAATTGGAATACTCTCAAAAGGAATACTTCTCTCAAGAGCCATTAAAGCCATGGACTAATGGTAAAAAATTGGCAGGTGAAGTCAAGAATTACGACAAATTCACTTTCCTTAGAGTTTACGATGCTGGTCATATGGTTCCATATGATCAACCAGAAAATTCATTGGCCATGGTAAACACCTGGTTATCTGGGGATTACGCATTCGGATACTAGTTAGGCTTATGTACTGCATATACAAAATATGATTGAATCTCTAGGGTTTAAACCCTAAATGTGGACGAGTGCGAGAAAAAAACTCAGTTGAAGGTCGTGTCTCATCCACTCATCTCGAGTGAAAAATAATTATACGCCAATGCGAAAACTTTTCAATTAACTACTTCATAATGGCTACGTATGTAACGAATTATCAATAACTAAATGGATTGGCTTTTACCAAGCTGAAATCGGCCAAGGGAATTCAAGATTATCTTGCAGTTGCTTTTTAGCATAAACTCATTGCCAATGCCTGATAGATCTGTTTTCCTCTGAGTCTATAAAATTTTTATCGAGTAAATGGGATGGGAATGAACTTGGCAGTTCAGTTCTTCATCAAATGTTTTACATAACCATTTATTCAAAAACATCAAAGGACAAGGAGAAAAACATCTATCACCAGTTTATTTTAAACTAGTGAAATTTTACTAACAATTTTTCAGTACCTTAAAACCAGAAACCTTGATCAAGAAGAACAAGACTGACGAAAAAGTCTTAAAACAAAGAGCTGCTGACAAAGCCGCCAGAAAAGTCGTATGTATAAATCACATTAATTTTTGAAGATGAAGACCACCTTTGTATTTGGCTAGCTTCGGCGATGTTGTCATTCGTTAACCATCTTTCGGGGCTGAGAAAATTTTATTCATAGAGTTTTATACTAACTATTATAGACCAACCAAGAAAAGAGAAAGGCTATCTACGAAAGAAACGCTGCTTACACCAAGGAATACGCTGATGCTGAAAGAGCTATCATCAAGGCTAAGAGAGATGCTAAAGCTTCTGGTAACTACTATGTTGAAGCTCAACCAAAATTAGCTTTCGTTGTCAGAATCAAGGGTATTATGAAAATTCCACCAAAGCCAAGAAAGGTTTTACAATTATTGAGATTAACTCAAATTAACAACGGTGTTTTCGTTAAATTAACTAAAGCTACCATTGAATTATTAAAATTGGCTGAACCATACGTCGCTTACGGTTACCCAAACTTGGCTACCATCAGACAATTAGTTTACAAGAGAGGTTTCGGTAAAGTTAACAAACAAAGAGTTGCTTTATCTGATAACGCTATTATTGAAGCTAACTTGGGTAAATACGGTATCTTATCTATTGAAGATTTGATTCACGAAATTGTTACCGTTGGTCCAAACTTCAAACAAGCTAACAACTTCTTATGGCCATTCAAATTATCTAACCCTAACGGTGGTTTCAGATCCAGAAAATTCTTCCACTTTATCCAAGGTGGTGATTTCGGTAACAGAGAGCAATTCATCAATGCTTTAGTTAAGCAAATGAACTAGATTATATAGTATATAGTATAATGGATCGTAATATTAAGGCTATATAATTCAAATTTGTTTCCACCATATTTCAATTTCAAATATTAAGTACTCTAACCATTGTAATTCTTTCCACCATGTCATCGACACTTTATCCGATTCCTCTTCATACAAATACAAATTATCCAGTTCAGTACCTCCCAATATAAGAAAATACATTATCCTCAAAACCCCCATCATTATAATACATGTTATCACAAGAACTACCGTGTTAATAAATACAATCCCCCGATTTTTATGTTGTTCTTTATATCTAAAATACATTTGATACTGCTTCAAAATGGGCACTCTATTCAATAGATTCTGTAGTTCAGATCCACTTTGTACATCAAGTTTCTGTCGAAGCGTGGAAATTAGTTTATTCTGCTCGTCAATGTTAGTTGCAAGATCTTTCACCATCGAACTATCTTGTAGTTTTTCAAATTCTTTCTGGTACTGCTCACACATAGACTCTAGCATTTTGATGGTTTTATCCCGTTCATTACATTGAATGATTAGCTCTTTTACGCTCTTATCTGGAGGTTTTCTACCACCATAATCCCCGGTTTGGACCTCTCGTTCTAGAGAGATTATATGGTCTTGAAGACTTCGATTTTGTTGCTCAAGACTTCGTATTCTCACCTCTTTTTCGGTATTTGATTCTTGTAGTTGCTTGTTCTCCTGAGTCAAAATCGAAATGTGGGACTCTCTATCGGCTATTTGCCTTTCTAAAATGGGAACCGATTTCAAGGGGATATTATCAGATCTAACAGATTTTGTAGTCAATGGTTTACGGCTTGGATTGGAAATAATTGAAGCCAAATTGAACTTGGAGACACCTGCTCTTTCAGAGAAGAAGTTCGTATAATTACGGTGATTACAAAGCTTCAAAATAAATGTTTGGAAATCCCCTTGCAATAGTTTCAGGGTGGGTGTATTTTGAGATAATTCGTTGACAAGTTCGGTTTCATTTTGGTTTAGGAGATTTTTGGTTTGTAATTGGGTTTCGATTTCAGTAATTAGATCAGGGATTTGTACAGCAAGAATATGAGGCCTTCCTTGACTGACTTTAGCCCAGCATTGGCTCACTAGATCTTGTACTAGAGTGTCAGTTTCCATGTGTGAAAAGTGAAAAATTCGCGAGACGTGTTGGCTGCAAAAAGATGGAGATGATGTTGGATGGGACGTGTTGAAGAGTTTTTAGTAGTTAGAGTGGGTGGTCGGCTTTGGTTGGTTAGGGTGGATCCGTATGGGGGTTGCTGAGGTTTTTTGGATTTTTTGGATTTTTTGATTTGGTGATTTTGCTAGTGGTATTGTAAGTTTGAGTTGTGTGAGATTTGCAGATTTTACATTTATGATCTGGTGAGAAAAATGGCTGCGAATTTATGTTACATTATTTTTACACAAAAGAAACTAGTTATACAAGTACATTAGGGACTTTTCTTTGAAGCTTCAAATCCAGTTGTCTCTAGTTGGTTTTGCTGTACCGGATCTTGCTGGCTAAAAGCGTACAGTTCAGATTGGTTGTTCGGTTGACTTTGTTCTTCCTTCCCATTCATAGTATGGGCCTTATTCTTTTGTTGGGTTTGGTCAGAGTTTGTAGAGCCTAGTTCTTGGTAGCTACCGTTGTCCACATGTCTCTTGTAATCAACAGGTGTAGTGTCGATAGGTTGAGTGTCGATAGGTTGAGTGTCGATAGGTTGAGTGTCGATAGGTTGAGTGTCGATAGGTTGAGTGTCGATAGGTTGAGTGTCGATAGGTTGAGTGTCGATAGGTTGAGTGTCAACGGGTTGATCGTTAATAGTGCTGTCAGTCTGATCGTCAGTAGGCTCATGTCCCTGTGCTCCGTTTTCTTGAGGACTATGCTTGTTTTCACTGTCAGCGAGTGATGCCAAAGATGGATCAATGTCATGATTTGTTCCATTCAAAGCTTCAGGCTCAGCTTTTCCCGTTTCAATCTTTTCTTCAAAACTTGAACCTCCAGTATCAGTTAAGTCATCTTCCAAAACCGAATCTACAAACAGTTTACCCAAGACAGGCGATAAACTATCCTTATCGATATCTTTCAATATTTCGAACTTCCTTATGGAACTCACTAATTCATACAATAAGTCTTCAATTAATATTCCTGCTCCATAAACTTTCCGGAGTATAAAATACAATCTGTCAGTTTTTTTGTCAATTGTATCAGTCGATGATTTCACGTCGTAAACCCTCTTGAACAAATATAAAGAAGCATTCTGGACAATTTCTAAAAGATCAACCAACCTTTCTTGTTCCAAAGATGGACATACGCCTAAACTTTTCAGATGCTCTACCATCTTCAATAGCTCTAATTGTGTTATCTGTTTACTCAAATGGCCATCAGAGTTGGAAGAAGAAAGAATCAATTCACAAACTGGACATACAAAGGGTTCATCATCATCATCATCGGGTTCAGCTTGTTCGTCTTTTTTCTTATTCTGTTTGCCCTTATCTTCTTTTAAGGATTCTCCAAGTCCCAAGGTCTGTAGACATGAATCATGATACCACTCCTTACATTTATCACATTCAATCATGGATCCATATTCATATTCTCTACATACACAGTAGATTTGACGAATCTCTGGATCTAAATCGACATCGTTTGTACTACAATTGTCATAAGTGTCATCGGTGAATGCAAAGCTTATACTACATTTCCCGTAGAGTTTCAGCAATTCCTTTATTAATTCCTGGTTAACTGCTCCTTTGAGCTCTGAATTTTTAACTGAAGCAGGGGTGGTGGTGGTGATCAATGTCACATTTTTAGCGGCAGCAAGACATGAATTTAAGAATTCAGTCATCGTGTTCATAGGGGCTTCGATCAAACTCCAATCCTGCTGAGTGATGGAAAGATTCGTAGCTTTCATATCAAGATATATTTTATTAGCGTCTTCAAAACTGTATGTTTGACCGTGGGAGATATCGTTATGGAACTTGTAAAGTTTCAGTAGTGCATCCAATGAAGCTCTCATATCTAATAACTCATCATATTTACTGAGATTGATGAAGATTCTATCTTGGTTTTTCAATTTGAATTTCTCGTCTATTTGATCAATCAACTCATCAACTTGTTTAATTGAAGCTTCGTTTATCTGCTCGAGATGTGAAAACCTATCAATGTTGTTACTAATATCAATACTATTAGAAATCATTCGTTGTATGGTGTCTAATTTATCGATGTCTTTGCTACCAAGAATAGCCTCTCCTCGATTATAGAAATCTTGAAGATCAGAGAGAGTAAAGATAGTTTTTCGATCTGAAAACGGATCACCACCACTAACTATTATATCAAAGGTTTTAACCCATTGGAATTTATCTCTAATTCTCATAATGAATGCTAATGATTTAAGATTGATTCCGAATGACTTTCCTAAGTTAATGAGTTCGTCAAATTCCTTAGGAGAGGGGTTTTCTTTTGATACTAATAACCTACTACTTCTTTCGAAATTCTCGATTTCATTCTTGAACTCAATTATCTGGTCGAGCTCCACACAATCAAAATTTAAAGATGTCATTTTATTTATCAATTGTATCATTTGAGGTAGAATCAGTTCTGGACTATTTAAGGCTTGTTCTTCGTCCGAATTTCTAACCCTTTGTTGATGTTTGATAGATAAAATGGATTGGCATTCTTCAACGAAATTGTTGGCATATTCAATGTAGGATTTGAGGTCTTGAAGTTGAGATTTGAAGATGGTTAAGGCCTCCGGTTCTTTACGGCCCACCAATTGATCATAGGTCACTGAAGAATTTACATTATTAGCGATACGTTCTCCTTCAGCTAAAAGGGCTTTGTAATTTCTCAAAGGAATTGAAAAGTTCTCGTTCATAAGAGTTTCGTAGTCCTTGACCCATTGTGCATAATTAGCTGAGTATCCAGTCAAAATCCTGGACAATTGACGGAGTTTTTCATCACTTTGAAACAAATGCATTTCTACGGAGGTGTCTTCAGAAAGGATTGGTAGAATTGTCTTGGTCTTCAAGGCAAGGTCCTTTTCAGTTTCATTTATCTCCATATATTGTTCAAAACTCTCCAATGAAACGTTAAATCTGTGATTATTATCATCAATTATAACGATTTTTGAAGGATAGACGACTTCAAAAGAATCGTCAGCAGTATACTGAGACAAAGAAGTAGATTTCTCGTCAATTGTCGTCTCCTTAACCCCAAATTGTTGCCTAAATCTTTTTCTAGTCTCCATCTCGGAGGCCTGAAATTTGTCAAATAGCTTACACACTTGTTCATATACTTCAGAACTGAAACTTAAACGATTGGAGTTACCACTGTCAAAAGATTGAACGAGGCAAACTAACAACCGATGGAATGAGAAATTAGGCAAGATATGGTGTTGTTGCAACCATTTTTCCCCTTGTAAGCCGTATTGTAGCCAGAGAGGAGATGCAAAGTTAACTTCTTCAGCGATACTGAACCCGAGACTGATGCTTAAACTGTAAGTCTTTGGATATTTGATGACGAAGTCCCCAGGTTTTTGAAGCACTGTATGATATTTGATACCCTTAGCATCCAAATCTCCTGGACTTATGCGAGCTGATGAAAGTTGATGGGTTTGTCTTGTTTTGTACTGTACCAAGGACTCAAATGTAGGGTTTTCTTGTGGTAAGCGATTGAGTACTACTGGAGCAGTTGAAGTCATCAAACTCTCCATCTTTTCAAATTCCAGCTCAGGAACTATATACCATAATCTATAGCCATACATTTGTCTCGACAATTGCTGCAAAAAATGGTCTTCGCAATGCCAATTGTCGGTTGCAAAAGTTCGAGATACTACAATGGTGGGGTCTAGAACACTAACATCATTCTCCGGTAACACCCCGAGAACAGAATCAGGTAGACTCGAAGCGTTCAGTAGATGCCAAGGACCAAGACGTTCTACAATGTCTTTGTCTCCCAAATCACTGCATGTGTAAGGCAAACGTATAGGTGTATCTGGGCCGTTACTCTGCCAATACTGCTGCATTATATCGGGTAAGCTATGATCACCAACGAGCATACAGTCATCATTTATGATGGCATTCACATCGACGATGAACGAAGGAGGAACTACATGGTTGACACCAACTAATCGTTTCAAGTAGAAGTTGAACTGCGACACCGCAGACACAGGACCCTGTTGGAATGTGATGTTATGGACCGGATCCGTGATGTTCTTGGAAAGTTTATGCTTATTAGACCGTTTGAAATGAGATGAGGAAAATGGGTCTTTTCTTTTCCTGGAGGTTACCTTGGTATTGTCTACACTCTCAAATGTCTTAAGGTACTTTTGGTAGATTTCTTTGACTTCGGTGCCGAACATTTGGTTCAAGTAGTTCCAGTGGTGATCCTTCAAGGCCTGGTAGCCGCCACGAGACGTCACTTGACGATATAGTGATACCAAATCGATATTCTGCGGGACCGGACCTTCGATGGTTTTGAGATGCTGCATTAGTTTAGCAGGGAAGGCGTCGCCAAAGCTGGAACTATCAGCACCAAGGCCAGAACCATTAGCACCAAAGCTGGTAGTGGTACCATCACCGGCACTGTTGGCATCATTTTGGACGGGGTACGGAAAACTGAAATTTGGCACTGACTTCAGGTCCTGGGGTCTCACCACTACGGCACCATAAATGGTCCCCTGAACTCGGTGGAGCTCCAGGATTTCAACGGGATCGCTCGTGGTAGACGGGGTTATACATGGTACCGGGGAAGTGGTGGTAGTGATATGCAATGATGAAGGCTGTAGGACTGGCACTGAGGCTCGCAGACTTGGAGGTAGAGCCATGGCAGAACTCGAGGGAAAATTGGCGGTAGAAGGAGGAATTTCGCCAGGAGAAAAGTGATGAGTTTCTTGTTGTGAATCAGGTGTTGCATTATGTTCCATTATGCTGTCAGACCGCTGGGGGACAGAAATAAGGTTCGCTGTCGGTAAGTCCATAGGTGAAAAATTGTGCGAACGACAAGACAAGAGTTTTTACTGGAGTTTTTAGACAGGGAATAAATTTATTATGATGGCGACAATTACAATGAAGTTATGTATAACTACCCCAGCGGTAATGACAACTTAAAAGGGTATACTATCGGCGTTAAGACCAGTGCGATTGAAAGAGTGCACAGGAGCCAATGAAAAAAAACCAAAAATCATGTCTTTACTTATTCCAAGTCAAAACGATTATATAGATGCCAGAGCTGGTTATAAGCTTCTTCCACAATATCACCAAAGGTTAGGTAAATTGGAGAAACTGGAGGAGTTCAAATGGGAATTTCTGGTGGTGCAAGGATTTTTCAAGCAAAGCGATGGTGCTACTGACGATTTGGCATTTAACTATGCGACCCACGATTTTGGTATAACCAAGCCTTGGGACCAGATAATTGAAGAGTTAAATCAGCTTAATGCTAATGCCGATGAAAACACCCGATATAAGCTTCTTTTCAATGCCCGTCACGGTCAAGGGTACCATAACGTGGTGGTACTGAAATATGGATCTGAAGAGTGGCATAGGAAATGGCACAAGTATGATCGTGATGGTGATATAATCATTGGGCCTGATCCTGAATTGACGGAGTTGGGTATTGCCCAAGCACGAGAGAATCATGATGTCTGGACCAAGCAACTTGAAAAAGGATGTCCTCTTCCTACCAGATTCTTTGCATCTCCATTGCAGAGATCGTGTAAAACACTCTTGGAGACGATGCAGGGATTATGGCCTCAGGGTACTAAGGTTATTGTAACTGATAGGATTAGAGAAATTATTGGGTATCATTTATGTAACAAAAGAAGCCCTAAACTGACGGTCATCGAGAGATTTGGCCAGTACGGGTTCGAACCTGAGGCCTCCATGACAGAGGAGGACGAGGAGTATGGGGATGATGAGGAACCATTTGACGACATGTGTTTGAGATTAAATAAGTTTTTACAGTATTTGTTTGAATATGATGATACAGTTATCAGTACTACAAGTCACGGTGGAGTGATCAAGTGTTTGTTGGCGGTTTTGGGTCATAGAAATTTCACTATTTCCACTGGGGGAATGATTCCAGTTGTTGTCAAAGCTACTAAAATCCAGAAATAAGTTGTTAATTAGAGAATAGATTAGAGAATAGAGTTGTTAATGAGAGAATTATTGATTAGAGAATAGATTAGATAGAGTAGATTTAGATTGAGTAATATGGTTTAAGAAAATTTGGATAATTTGAAATTCGCAGCCATGGGTAAAATTGCCTATTTAAGATAACCAGATTAAATCCGGCTTAAACCCGCACCTTGCATTTCACAAAACCTCTACGCTTGCGTCCACTATGTCCACTCACGGTGCATATGGTGCATATGGTGCAGATGAACATCAGTAAATAGCCCCACTATCGTACCAAGCCCCACTGAGGGTTTCATATGCTCACATCATGTGCAGCGATTTTTCGGTTCATGTGCTGACAGGTGCCATTAGCGATGCGTGCATATGACTGCACATGCGATGCGATAACACTCCGAGGACAAACTGTTAAGCCTAGATACCACGACTAATGTCATGGGGGTCATAGAGTAGAAGCCACCCCCGAACCATACAGTAACACTCTCCACATACCACTGCATAATCGCCAATACTTTTGTCACCAAACCTAATGTGTCACCACCAGTGTGAAACCCATCGGCATCGCAGCATTTTCACACGCTTCTCCACAATCCACCGCACTATATAAAATCGCACATTCCCAGTTTTTCACCATTAGCAATGTCAGTAGGTAAAGTTGTTAGTTCAAGTGCACCACCAGCTCCAAGAAACTTTATCCAGGCCGAAAGAGATGCTGCCATCTTTAACCCTGAAATAATGAATTATTTCCTTGAAGGAAGTAAATCTAGGGCTGAAGAGACCAAAAGAATGATTCAACAAATGGAAAGAGATCCAATTTTAGCTGCTAGTCCAAAGGATTTTGATATGACTAAAGCTCAAGTTAGAGAGAACACCATCAAGAAAATCAACAGATTATCAAGATATATTGAAAATGAAACTTTTGATGAATTTGAACGTAGAATGAGTTTAATCTCGGTGTTTGATCCCCAATTGCATACCAGAATCGGGGTTCATTTAGGTCTTTTCATTGGTTGTATTAGAGGTAATGGAACCTTTTCTCAAGTCAATTACTGGGCTTTGGAAAAGGAAAGTGCTTTTGTTAAGAACATCTATGGGTGTTTTGCCATGACTGAATTAGCCCATGGTTCTAATGTGGCCGGTTTAGAAACCACCTCGACTTTCGACGAGGAAAACGACCAGTTTATCATCAACACACCACACCTCGGGGCCACCAAATGGTGGATTGGTGGTGCTGCTCATTCTGCCACTCATGCGTCGGTTTACGCCAGATTGATTGTCAAGGGTAAGGATTATGGTGTTAAGACCTTCATTGTCCCTTTGAGAGATTCTAACCACGAATTGATGCCAGGGGTGGTTGTGGGTGATATAGGTGCTAAGATGGGAAGAGACGGTATTGATAATGGATGGATCCAGTTTAGTAACGTTAAAATCCCAAGATATTTCATGTTACAAAAATACTGTAAAGTTAGTAGTTCTGGAGAAGTTGAGATGCCGGCATTGGACCAATTGAGTTACTCTGCTCTTTTAGGGGGTAGAGTTGTGATGGTTAAAGATTCTTTCAGATGGGCTTCTAGAGTTATCACCATTGCTACTCGTTATGGTGTAGGTAGAAGACAATTCAAATCTTCTAAAGCCAAAGAATCTGATCCTGAGACTCAGATTTTGAACTATCCATTACATCAACGTAGATTAATTCCAATTTTGGCCATGTGTTATGCATTCTCTAACGGTGCTAATGTATTGGCAGATTACGCTAAGGAAGCCAATGAATTATTGGATTCTGCAGTGGCTAATGATGATAAAGCTGGTATTGATAAAGGTATTGCTTTGGCTAAATCCTTGTTTGTGGCTTCAGGTTCTTTGAAATCCACTTGTACTTGGTTAACATTAAATTCTATTGATCAATGTAGACAAGCCTGTGGAGGTCATGGATACTCTTCATATTCAGGATTTGCTAAGGCATATCAAGATTTCGCTGTCCAATGTACTTGGGAAGGTGATAACAATATCTTGGGAATGTCTGTTGGAAAACAATTGGTCAAGAATATTTCTGCTGTATTGGAAGGAGGAGAAAAACCCGAAGGTATATTAGAATTTTTGAACAAATCTAAAACTTATATTGATAAGACTGATGCCATTTTAACCAGTGAAAATTTATCTGATACCCATAAAGTATTGGAAGCTATTCAAGTGGTTTTAATTAGAGGTTCTTATCAATGTGTTAAGGCATTGAAATCTAATGGAGATGACTGGGATTATATCGGTGCCGATTTAGTCACTTTATCTAAATTATTAGCACATTTCTTCTTATTAAAAGCATTTATGGATAAAATCTCATCCATGAAGTCTCCAGAAGAGAAAGTCTTGTTACCAGTTTTGGATAAATTGGCTCAATTATACTCAGCTTCAATCGTGTTGGAGTCATTCTCGGGGTTCTTCTTAACTTATGGGGTTATCTCTGCTGATGGAATGACCACTTTAACTACTGGTAGAATTCAAGAATTGTGTGCTGATATCAGACCTCATGTGATTCCATTGACTGATTCTTTTATGTTGTCAGATATGATGATCAACTCTGGTTTGGGAGGTTATGATGGTAATTTCTATGAGGAATACTTCAAGATTGTTAAAGATAATAACCCTCCTCCAAGCAGTTACCAGGCACCATATGAAGCTTCGATTATGGCGATGTTGAAGAGACCAAGTCATGATGAGAGAACAAGGGAAGAGTTCACTGATGAAGTTGCCGAGATGATTGATCCTGAATTGGAATAGTTATGTAGTAATATATGATTAGACGTTATTAACGTAGTAAATTGTAGTCATTTAGTAGAATATTGGATACTATTGCTTGGTGAGATTCTCTGTGATTCATGATAGAAATTTTTAGAGCCACATCATAGGGGCTCTATTCCAATGTATGATAGTTTGGATAGCGTCCTTGGTCCAGCTGTGAAAAGACCGCTAATTGGGTAATTCTTTTCTTTTAGCTTTCTTCGAGGGATCATTTCTTGACAATTTTTTTTGCAGCTATCTAAGGTGAGTACTAACACATGCTGAAACGGGTCCTGTAGTAAAAGCCATTGATGAGTTGTAATGACTGACATTATACAAGTTAAACTTAACTGGATTTTTCCACTGGTATTTTCAGTTCCTGAAAACGAAATTCGGTGACCACCTAGTTCAGCTTGTGGGCCTGAATTTATCATGGATTAAATCCGGCAGCCAAAATTGTATGAAGGGGAGATATCACTGGTTTCAGCCACCACATCACTTAGTATTCACAACCAGTAATACACTTTAAATCCACTCTATAGCATACTTATAGTATACAATTGTCGTAAACTAGTCAAAACTTTACAAACGTTTATAAGCATGTAGTGTCCCAACCACCAAATCCATCAGCTACACATTAAACTTGTTACTAAAGCTAGTACAAAGCCAGAGGATAACACTCTAAAAGACAATGTATCTACTACTACACCATCAATAACATTTTCACGGGCCCGATCTCCACAGTTGAGTGTAACAAGTCTTGCTGCAAGATCGGCTATTTAAGCGTCGGAGTAAAACAAAAAAGAAGAATCAAATAAGCAAATAACTCAACCATGTAACGAGAAAACAGACAAAACACTACATATAAGACGGCCAAAACTATATAACGCCTAAAAAATACTCATACGTGATCACTGTGACCGGCCCACCGATGAGCCGCTACCAAACCACCCATGGCCTGCCCCAGACGGTGCCCAGGCCATACCCATCTTCCCACCGTGCCAGTTTAACCATGTCCTGGCAGAAGACTAGCCTCCAGCCACCTTTGCGCCCATTTAAGAACGGCCCCAGTAATTCCCCCACCAACACATCTGCCAAAATGTTTAGCCGTAGCTACCCCGGCCGCAGCCTCGTATATCTAAAAATAATTGTTTCTAAATATAACTACCAAAAACACAAAATTCATCAAACGGCTTTTTAGCATTATTTTATTAAACGAATCGTAAATTCAACCAAGAAATAACTCCCCGTATCTCTCAAACATCTCTATTCTACCGTTTACCTGTGCTACCCCTATTAGGTAGTGGACGACATTTTTGCAGCAATAGGAATTCAGCGCTCTAACACCTAAAAATACATTGTAAATAAATATATAAACTAAATACAACTTAAATAACCTCATCAGTCCAATGAAAACCACCAATAAGCTCTCAAAGCCGCAGACCCCCCCAACAATGGCTAGGTTGCATTGTCTGCAACATCAACGGCCCATTCGCAATGCGAATTTTTCAATCGTAATATCCATGGGAAGAAGAAAAATCGAAATCCAACCATTAACAGACGACAGAAATCGAACTGTAACATTCGTTAAACGAAAAGCAGGATTGTTTAAAAAAGCTCATGAATTAGCAGTCTTATGTCAAGTAGATTTAGCCGTTATTATTGTTGGTAATAACAATAAATTGTATGAATTTAGCAGCGTGGACACCCAGGAAATTCTCGATGTTTACAAATCCACCACTAAACCACATGAATCAAAAAGTCCTGCTAATTATGGCAATTATAAGAAGAGGAAACATTTAGCAGGTCGTACGGGAGTAATTCACGATGATGATGTTGAAGAAGAAGATGATGAAGATTATGATTCTGATACTCCAGAGCCGGTACCTAAGCGAGCCAAATCTTCATCTCGCCCAATTCCACCTAACCATATATCACTTCTGAATGTCCCGACTTTTGGGGGGTATCACAGTATCAAAGAGGAAGAAGAGGAAGAAGAACCAGCTCCACTGTCGGGCCTGTCGAGGCACAAAGAAGGTGGTAGACCGGTTCTTCGAGTGCAAATCCCCATTGACGCCAAAAACTCCAGTAACGACAGTGCTAGAACTGTTACCGCCATGGAGACTCAAGGGAATACGGGACTTACACCTGCGGTTAAACAGAATAATGATGAAAGTGATAGTGGTAAAAGCAGTGGCTCTAATCAGCAAGGACCAAGTTTAAATACTCCTAAATTCTCTAGTTTTGGCACCTTCAGGTCCCCGGCAACTGCTAAACATATCCCTGCGCTCCCAGTACCGATTCACAAGTCCCAGACATCGTCTCCACAGCTGGCTACCGCCCCTTCTCTCCCCAGTGGCATCCCTATGTTTTATACGCTTCCACAACGATCTCCATCGTCTCAGTATCCGCTCCAGACACCCATATACAATCCGATGTTTGAGAAATACCGAGCTTTTGGGCCTACGAGCGGCGGACCGGGAGCTGCTGGAGCTGGAGCTGGAGCTGGGTCTACTGGGGCTGCTGGTGCTAGCTCGGGCCCTACTAGCACGGGCACAGGGACAGGCACAGGCACTTCTGCTGGCAACGGTACCACCAGTGGAAGTGGTACTGGCCCTGTCAATGGCTCTAACCCTGGCTCGGGCTCTGGACCTAACGACCCTCCAATGCTGGGACTCCCGTCTCGTTACGTAAATGACATTTTCCCTTCTCCCTATAATTTCTATGCTCCTCAAGACTGGCCTCAATCTAGCACTGGATTGACCCCATTTCACAATCTTCCCCAGTATTTTCTGATGCCACAATCTCGAGGTGGGAGTTTAGGTGGACCCTATAATCAAAATTCTAGTAACAATCAACAGGGACAACTGAATGAAAATCAACCTCCTCCACAACTACCGCCACCTTCGGTTGTACAACAACAGCAGCAGCCATCACAGAGGGTGCCGTCACCGTTGCAATTCATGGGGCAACAATTTAGTCCTAATGAGATGAAGTAGGTATGTAAAATAGAAATGTATGAATAGATTAGAGTCGAAGCAAGATCAATTAAGATCCATACTAAGTGGAGTGTCTAGTAGGGGATGTATGAGTAGAGATATGAGTAAACAAACTAACTAGGGGCTTAGTTCTGAGCTGAGTGGAAGTAGTTAGAAAGGTTGTAGCAGAGTAGTGGCATTAGTAGTGCTAGCACTAGCATTAGCGGTACCCCGCCTGGCATTGGTGGTAGCTTTAGTACCGACTTAAGTGGCAGCTCAGTGCTACATCGTAACATTACATCACTCTAGACCATCAACAAACCTTATTACCGTAATACACCAACAGAAACAAATACGGTGGTATGGTACTTAGATAGTCATAAAATCGTGTCCGTCCCAGGGCTATAACCCTGACTAGTCACAGCGCGCCAGTGAAAAAATTTCCTGCGCATAATTCTCACTATACTTCGCAAGACCTGAGATTTTTTTTCAGTAAGATTTTTTTTACAAACTAACAGCCGAACATGAAGGTATGTCATAATAATATAACAAGTTAACAGTGATATATATAATTATCAAATACTACATCATCAAGATCCATATTCCAGTATATTTAATATCCCAGATCAAAATTATAATGAATATCCCCAAACTGAAAAATGTGAAAAATGTGAAAATTTTCAACCCCATCACTAAAACTCTTGCAAAACATTATACTAACAAATTTAGTTGAATATTTCTTATCCAGCCAACGGTACTCAAAAATGCATTGAAATCGATGACGACCATAAATTAGCCGTCTTCATGGACAAAAGAATGGGTCAAGAAGTTGAAGGTGACTCTGTTGGAGATGAATTCAAAGGTTACGTTTTTAAAATTACTGGAGGTAACGATAAACAAGGTTTCCCAATGAAACAAGGTGTTATGCACCCAACCAGAGTTAGATTATTATTAGCTAAAGGTCACTCTTGTTACAGACCAAGAAGAGCTGGTGAAAGAAAGAGAAAATCTGTTAGAGGTTGTATTGTCGCTCAAGATTTAGCTGTCTTATCATTAGCTGTTGTTAAACAAGGTGATAACGAAATTGAAGGTTTAACTGATACTTCAACTCCAAAGAGATTAGGTCCAAAGAGAGCTAACCACATCAGAAAATTCTTCGGTTTAACTAAAGAAGATGATGTTAGAGAATTCGTTGTTAGAAGAGAAGTTACCAAGGGTGACAAGACTTACACTAAAGCTCCAAAGATCCAAAGATTAGTTACTCCACAAACTTTACAAAGAAAGAGAGCTTTAATTTCTAAAAAGATTCAAAATGCTCAAGTTCAAAGAGATTTAGCTGCTGAATACGCTCAATTATTAGCTCAACGTTTACACGAACGTAAAGCTGAAAAGGCTGAAGTTAGAAAGAGAAGAGCTTCTTCTTTAAAAGCTTAATTACATAATACTGTTTTTAGTGTATTAATATAGTACATTCGTATAGAATGAATGATAAAATTGTACAGTCTCTGATGTAGTGTTAATAATGTTGATTATCTCTGCTTCCGTCTGGGCCTTTGGTGGATCATATTCTTGTACTTCTTCTGTTTCTCCCATTGCTTCTCTTGTGGAGTGTGGTTTGTTTCTTCGGTTTAGGGTCTCGGTGTCTGATTATCTGATGGCTTTTAATTCAACGCCTAAGATGTCTCTTCATCTCTGTATGACGTCTAGATTTCCATGACTACTGTAATAGACTATCTAATTCCTATGAGTCGCTGGAAACTAGCTATACACAATGAAAAATGTACTCCATTGCTTACGTAGTCATACATTGGCATACCTACTTTCATTACTTTACATTCATTTAATCTATACAACTAATTCTTTATTCTCTTTGACTCCTCATCTGATGCATTGGTTCTCTTCCTTGTCAATCTTTTGATATTTTCATAAACTTCATCGTTTGTAAGGTTACTGCTATATTTGAAATTCTTGTCGATATAATTTTGCTTTTGTTGTTGGTAATTGGGATCTCTAAGAAGTATTCTTATATGGGAATCGAATTTCAGCTGTGGAATTGGTTTATTGGTTATAGGACATAAAATGGTGGGCTCTTTCGATGACTGCTTGAGACGAGATTCTCCCGCTTGTCGTATTTTCATACCTGGAGGGAGAGTAGGTTTGCTATTATCTGAGTCGTCTTTGGGTGGACTTGACTCTTTAACGGTACTGTTTTTAGCGTTAGAAACATCTCTATCCTCTTTGATTTCTGGCACCTTTTCAAGCACAACAGTTTTGGTCCTCTCTTCCAAACTTCTGTACACCAAATCTTCTCTTTTCAATGCAACCGATAATTCAGTAACCTTATCGATTTCGTCAAATTCAATTTTTCCCACCACCGTAAAATCTTGCCAATCTATACTGGCATATTTAAGTTGTTTGGCTTCTTTATCCTTCTTTTCAGTATACTCTTGAACCTTATTTGCTTTACTATACAAGCTTCTATGGTATGCGTCCTCGAATAAATCCGGAAATTCACTTGGTTCGGTGATAATTTTTAGCACTTGTTTGTACTGCATGATAAATTGGGTGTAGACGTTATATAAAGAATGAGTTTTGTTCATAAACTCAAATTGGGCTTTACGGCCTTGTTTTATTTCATGCTGGTGTAGTTTTTCACCGTATGCGTCGCCATTTTTTGCAACCATTATGGCCGTAAGCTTGATGACATTTAAATCGTGTGATGAGATGGTAGGAATTTCTGTTAAGAAATGCAATGAAGGAGGAGGTTTAGAACTTTGGGACTTTTTAGTGGAAGATGAAGTTTTTCCATTAGTTTCAGTTGATTTTGTGGTTTTACCTAGTTTTTCCTGATAGTAAGGGTAGTATTCATGGTTATTGAAAATGAAGGGAAATTTTATTTTAGCGTCAGGATTTGATTTTAGTCTATTTTCAAAGGAATCACCATTTTTCAATACATAACTGGCAGTTTTGTCTATTGTGTCTTTTATATCTGGGGGAGGACTTAGCATTATAGGCCGGATTTATCAAGTTTGCAACACGATGAATGCAAAAAGTACTAAAGAGTTGTTACGCAGTAGCTCGCAGTAGTTTACAGGTACAAAAATATATCGCAGAGCATCAAATTAATTTTAACTGTATCGCATTTGCCCCAAATACAGTATCGCAACCCTACAGAACTCCTTTAGTAGGTAGCGCCGTTTAATGTCAAATTTACATAACCCCGACCTAGATAGGCAACTAGCGGATGATAATGCCATGGAAATTTCAGAATCTGATCTGGAACCATCATCAGATGATTCTTTAACTACTCAATTAGATCAAATCGGTAGACTTAACCTAAATCTAGGAACTTTATCTTTTGCCTCATATTTACCAAATTTCAAACCAAATTTTGATCTACCTAATTATGTGCCTAATTTTGATCTCCCAAATCTAAGGGAGATCTCATTCGATTATAAAAAATTGCCCGATTTGAGAGACTACATACCAAGCTACACAAGATCAAGTGTTGCTCAAAATGAGCCACAAAATAATATTAATACCATAAAGACCATAATCTCTTCAAGACTCCAAATGACAAACATTCTTAATGATTTAAACCTTGGTATATCCCTTCTGTCAGCAATTGATAGACTACAGCCTTTAAAAGATGTAATTCATGAAGCTATAATGTTACCGGTTGAAGATGAGCACCACTTTGAACCCACCATCCCAGTGGAACAAACCGAGCCTTCTGGTATTACCGGGTTGGCTCATGAACTGGAAATACCCATTTTGGACGATTTGGTAATCCCAGAAGAAGATTTGCATGTTAACCAAACTTCTCATACTAATAATGGATCAAGAAGACGGAAAAGACTGAGAAAAATTAGGTCAGATTCCTCCAGAGTAAGTAGTGAGGTTGATGGGTTAAGTACAGATGAAACTAGAGAATTGACTAATCTAGATAGTCTAGAAGATTTCTATAAACAGGATTTAATGAGATTGAAGATTCAAAAAATTCAAAAATTGGACAATATCAGTCAAGTACTGAAGAACAAATTGGTAACTCGATTAATGATGGGGAACTATTACAAATATGTAAATGAGAAAGTTGATGGCAAGTTTGGCACTGAACTTGTTATCCCCGATGATTTAAGTAGTGATGAGGAAGTTGAGCCCGACCCAGTGGACCTGGAGGGAGAGATGGAGGATGAAATTGAAGACGAAGTAATTTTGACGGAGAATGACGTTAAACCATCGTATTTCTCTCGAGAAAATGATATTTTGGGGTGCCCCCATTACCAAAGGAACTGTAAGGTCGAATGTCCCACCTGCTTGAAGTGGTACCCTTGTAGGTTTTGCCATGACCAAGAAATAACCGACCATAAACTCACAAGAAATGAAGTAAAACATATACTATGTATGTTCTGCACTACACCACAAGAGCCTACCGATAATTATTGTATCGAGTGTGACAAAGAGCTTGCTAATTACTTCTGCTCAATATGTAAATTGTATGATAATGATGATAAGAAAGACATTTACCATTGTGATAAATGTGGGATTTGTAGACTCGGACTTGGACTTGGCAAGGATTATTTCCATTGCGATACATGCAATATTTGTCTTTCAATAGATCTTAAACATAGCCATAAATGTGTCAATAACACCACCCATTGTAATTGCCCAATTTGCAATGAGTACCTCTTTACTTCAGTTACAAAGGTGGTGTTCATGGGGTGTGGACATCTGATCCATGAGTCTTGTTACAAAGATCTCACCCAACATTCGTATAAATGTCCCATTTGTAAAAAGAGTGTGGTTAATATGGACACTCAATTCCGGATTCTTGATCAAGAGATCCTACAGCAACCTCTACCCATGCCATATAAACTCTGGAGATGTATTATAAGCTGTAATGACTGTAAAGGGAAATCCAATGTAGCATATCATTTGTTGGGTCTTAAATGCAAGTATTGCAACAGTTATAACACTAATCAACTCAAATTGATAAAACCTGAGGAGGAACCCGAAGATGAAGTTCAGGATAACGATTCTGTTGATCGGATGGCATTGATACAGACAAATTTATCGGACAATTTTGTTATAGATAACGATTATGACGGTGATTACAATAAAAGTATAACAGAAGATAGTCTGGGAGAGAGTCTGGCAGGGGAAAATAGTGACAAACAAAGTGAAAACTTGGTTGATATCAAACGATACACCAAACTTATAAATAAACCAGAGAACAATGAGGTATCTTATGTTACGTCTATATTTCAAAAGTACATAAACAACGCATTGAAGAACGACACTTCAGATGTGTGACGAATATATGAAAATCTAAAGTTTCAAGCCACCGTTTAACCAAGTATTCAACAATTCCAATGCAGCCTTGGGTTGATCATGGGGAACCATATGTCCTGCGTCGTACACTTTGACGAAAGTGAAATTTCCGTAACCTCTAATTTGGCCCAATTCTTCACCTGAGCTAATCCAGGGGCCAAACTCAGAAGCTCTAAAGTTTTCCTTTTCACTGTAGTCAATTGTGTTTGATACGGCGTTGTATCCAAGCCAATGACATTGGAAATCTTTATCTCCAGCATAGTGTAACACGGGGACACCAGATTCTAATACTTCAGCTATATACTTTTGGAATGGTTTCAATCTATCAAACGCTTCATCGAATCTCTTTCCGACATCTCCACTACAATCTTGAAAGCTCTTGGAAGATGGGACTCCCAAGACTTCCTTCACGTGGTCCAAATTCATGTAATCAACGAGGTAAGACATTTCATTGTAACAGAGGCCTTCATTCTCACAAGGTCTTCTTAAATCATAAGGATTCAAATTCAATGAATGTAAAGGTCCATAAGCTAGTTCACAATAATACGATTGAGGGACACATGCTATAACACTCTTGGTGAGAGTACATAAAGATTGGAATAAAATACATCTATCCAAGTACTGTTGCATTTGTGTGCAATTTTCGGGGGAAAGAACAGTTATACCTCCTTCACCGCATACCATCTTTTGATCATAAGTATGTTGATAAGTCCGATCAACTGCCCCATTTCCAACAATCATTGAATCTAATCTAAAAGTCCTTTCTGGATGACGAAGAATTTCGGCTGCAATTCTGGGGATGTAATGTCCTGCATATGATTCACCTGAGACATGGAATGGATTAGGTAAGAATTGCGAAAACCGTTTGAAGAATAGGTCCAAAAAGACATAGACATCTTTTGCAGCCTTTGGTGTTGTATCGATATCTTCCTCATCTTCCCCATATGAGTATCCTACACCAATAGGCTGATCCAAGAAAATTACAGAAGCATTTGAATTCCATGAATATGGATTGTAAACGGGTTTTAAATCCGGTCCAATAGAAGATGGGCCAAGTTCGAAGAAGAGTCCGGCATCGGATGCACATCCTGGACCCCCATTCAACCAAAGTAAAACTGGATCTGTTGATGGGTCATTTCTACTCTCAAAAAACCAGTAGAAAAAATGCTTATCATCGTCGGTATCAAAGTATCCTGCATACAGCGCAACGGTATCAAGGCCCAAAGATTCAACAGATTTGGACCTCAAACTGTAATTGTCTTGAGACAAGACGTGAAAATCAGGATTCAGATCGGTGCTTTCAGTTTGGGGTCTTCTACTCGAAGGCTTCTGATTTAACCATCTCTGAGTTTCAGAAATTCTCGATTGCAAATCAGGTAACCGTTGGAGGTGCTCCCATGCGGTGTCTATGGCTTCTGCATTGACGAGAAGGTCGTTTTGTTCGGAAAGAAGAAGGACATCATCATGGTGATAGTGAGGCAAGGCGGATGCCAGAATTGGAGCTGCAAGTAAAGCTAATTGAAGTAAAGAAACCATATTTAAGGGTTAGGTACGGCACCATTTTGCGATAGGCACCGGTGAGGACACGGCTATTCGATACTGTATATAGATGGATCTCGGGTGCTTAAGTAAAAAGTCTACTTATATAACTTAAACACACACGTTTGGAGGAAAGAGGGTAATCATCACATGTCTGGTGATCGGAGAGTGGAATACTGAAACTTTAGTCTTTATATTCCATTGTTAGAAGCGCAAAGATGTTAGAAAGCACAAAGATATTTCAGTGCCAGAACACCTAGATTCACGATAGACTACCTAATGCTCCCGTTCTGGCATATAAGTTATATATGCCAGCTAGGCTTAAGCCATATTGAAACTTACTTAATTATAGTATCCCTGACTGCAGTGATGACTGGAGCGCAATATGGCTGCGCAAGTGTATACGATGGGAAATAATGTCATGCATTGTGAATATCTACCGAACTACACACAGCCACACGAATAAGCAGCTAGAGCCTGAACTTGCACGAAATACGTGGCATCATCTCTCTAAATTAAAATGAAGCCAATGACCACTGGCACCTTTCCCACCGTACACTAGCCACATTCGCAATTTGCAGCCATCGCACCAGACCTACTACTTCATTCCTACCGACATTTCAGATCTATATAAGCTATGTATACCCGTTTACACCACAAGAACACCACCCCCAACCACCAACCGTTTTTCCCCAAACTCGCCGTGCCCAACACCGGTGCCAACCAAAAGTGCCAACACCCAAAATTGCCAAAACCGCACCAAATCGCACCCAAAAAAATCGCAACTAGTGCGCTTTGCTACTATAATGAACTCAGTTAAAGTATTGTTCAATTCCATTGATAATTTAATACCCAATTATGGCCGGGATGAAAGTATAGACGAAGTGTCAGACAGTGAATACCAAGGCCACGAAACACATGCCGCTAAACTCGAAGAAATCGATGAAAATGAAGTCATTGATTCACAAATAGAACTAGATCATGATCCAGAAACAGCTAAAACTCGAGAAAAATTGGAAGGAATAGATGAACAACAAGAACATAATGATTTTCTAGAGCCCAATTACTCCATACATCTAATTTTCCGGGGATTCATACGACTTCCCTACCTTATAATCGTGTATCCACTTTCATTTTTTTGGAGTATTTTACTATACCCAATTCTGATGGTTTTCAAATCTTTTGAATTCAATTACACATATCATATGGATTTCCAAGAGAAAACAGAGCTTTTAAAACATGAAAATATGCTTCTGAATAACATCAAATCTCCATCTTCTTCTTCAAATTATATAGTCCCTCCACCCCAGAGGCTTTTCCCGCTTGTCAGGAACCCCCAGAAAGGCCGTAAACGTAAAACATTGATTCTCGATTTGGACGAGACGCTTATTCACTCGTTATCTAAAGGATTTCCTCGGACTTTGAATGGTAATAACAGTAACATAATTGAGATTAAATTAAACAATATAGCCACTCTATATCATGTACACAAACGGCCATATTGTGATTATTTCTTGAAAGAAATAAGTAAATGGTTTGATCTTCAAATATTCACTGCTAGTGTTAAAGAGTATGCAGATCCAATCATTGACTGGCTAGAAAACGATATGTTTGACGAGAAAATTTTTAAAAAACGGTATTATAGAACTGATTGCACCTATAGAAATGGAGTGGGGTATATTAAAGATTTATCGGCTTTTTTCCCGGTTGACGAGATGAAAAATGTAGTTATACTCGATAATTCACCTGTAAGTTATGCATTAAACGAAGACAATGCGGTGATGATTGAAGGATGGATAAATGATCAGAACGATAAGGATTTATTGAATTTGTTACCGATGTTACATAGTTTATCTTTGTGTATAGATGTTAGGTACATACTTGGGTTGAGACAGGGGGAGAAGGTGTTGGAGAGTTAGTGTATATGTATAATAGATGGGTAGGTAGGACCATTCAGTAATGTAGTTTGGTGGTGTACAGTGCCATTTACCACGCTGGGCTGTCGTGTCGGGACGTCGCAGTGTCTCGCACTATCACCGCACGCTCCCCGTTCTACACCATCGCTCAATGGCTGAAGCTCTCATATCCAACATATCGTCAGGAGACTTCCTGGTACCTTCTTTAGACGCACTAGGTACATTACTACGCGAAGAAACCGTTCGAAACAGTCAAATAATCACCGATTTGATACCAAATCTCGTTTCTCAGTTCTGCCGATGCACTGAAAAATCGACAATTTTCAGTGCCCTAAGAGTTTTCATAAATCTTACTGCCGATAGCGATAACAATAGACTTGCTTTGATAGAACATGATGATTTCTGGTTATGTGTCCAACGATGGATTGACACCGATCGTACATCGATTTTTTTGGCACAATTTGTGAAAAATTCAGACCATATTACAAAATTTGCAGCCCACTTTTACAATATGAAATTTGACGAGTTATTATTCAAGGAATTGGTAAGAGATTTCGACATATATGTGGCAGAAGTGTTGGCAGAAATTTGGACTCCCGAAATTTTGCAGCCACATTTCAAACATAAGGCCGTAGGGTATTTGAAGCAGATCATTGAAATGTACAAATTGGAACATGATGAAGAAGAGTACGAGCTTTTGTCCCGAATGATGTATAACCTAACTCAATTTGACGATTTAGAATTCGATACAAGTTTGTTACCACTGGTGTATGATTTATTTGATATTTACACCGAAAGTTCAAAGGTCAATCGTCAACTTTTCTCTACCGTAGGAAATTTGTCATCGATGAAAAACTTTGGTGATGTAAGAAACGTTAAAAGTGCATTGAATGCGTTAAACTCTTCGAATTTATACTTGAAAGCTGCTTGCTACCTTGTAGTCGGTAACTATATAACGAGTGTCGATACTCGGGACGAGGTGATGAGATTGGTGGACAATCAATTCATTGAAACTTATTTCAATCAGCCTTTCAACGACGTGGTTCAGTATCAATCGGTTCATACCATAAAACACTTACTAGTACCCGAAACTTCATATTTGGTGATTAATAATTCCAAATTGCTGGTGTTCACAAAAATTATTTGTGACAATAAAAACTACTATAAAGAAGTGTACGACAACTATATAAATTTCATTAAAAAACTAATAAATTTGAGCTTTCCTCAAGGAGATATTTACAAATATAACGAGCTTTGGCAAACTATAGATAACCCAGATGTCTATATTCAACTTTCAAAATTTATGAATGAAGATGAAAATGTGGTCAATGATCAAATTGCTGCAAAATTATTTTTAGAGCCATTCCCGGCCGAGGCCGTGCGAATCATGGA
>JAJMIX010000051.1:0-54300 GCA_030563465.1 Yamadazyma diddensiae
GTAACCCATTTGGGTCCTTTTGAGTACGTGTAAGAATCGTTACCCACCTGGGTCCTTCTCAAATCTGTAACCCATTTGGGTCCTTTTGAGTACGTGTGAAAATCGTTACCCACTTGGGTCCCTTTCAAATCTGTAACCCATTTGGGTCCTTCTCAACTTTGTAACCCATTTGAGTCCTTTTGAGTACTTTTGTGATTTGTAACCCATTTGGGTCCTTCTCAAATCTGTAACCCATTTGGGTCCTTTTGGTATTTGTAACCCATTTGGGTCCTTTTGGTATTTGTAACCCATTTGGGTCCTTTTGTGATTTGTAACCCATTTGGGTCCTTTTGAGTACTTTTGTGAATTGTAACCCATTTGGGTCCTTTTGATATTTGTAACCCATTTGGGTCCGTTTCAATTTTGTAACCCATTTGGGTCCTTTTGAATACGTGTGAGAATCGTAACCCATTTGGGTCCCTTTGAGTACGTGTGAGAACCGTAACCCATTTGGGTCCTTTTCAAATCGTACTTTTGAGTACTTTTCATATTTGGGACTCATTGGGCACTTTTGAGTGCCTTTGAAAGTTTACCAACGTATGAAAGAAGGGGACGTAAAGCTGGGATAGCACAATCATATGAGTACCTCTACTAATGAATCTTTTCAAACGTTTAGATTTTAGAAGCTAGTAAATCCCAATTTTGTAAGCTTGCCAATTCTATTAATTCGACAAAAGCTGGTAATTTGGTGAATACGACTTTATTAACGAATAAAATTGAAAAAAATCCTTACCTGATGGCATCCCATTTGTGTTTAAAAATAGTATCCTAAGGAGACAAAATGCTACATTAGGGTATGGTTCAAGGGCTGCATTAACAAAAATAATGCCCGGTAAGCACACGACCACAGATGATGGACGACAGATGGCTTAATAGAATTGACAGCTATCATGACTGCCATTCCCGTATACCCGTACACATAGGCTAATTTTGGGATCTCATATATATATATATATACAAATATATATTGCTTGGTAGAACGGTGTAATTTAGATATAGGTACTAATTTGATCGAAACTTTGGCTGCGAATTCTTGTTGGCTCGTGCGATGCGAAACGCTAAGACTACAGAGTTGAGTTGGACACGATAAATATAGTTCGTATATATATACCTCTTCTCCCGCATAGGAGAGGGGGAGCGTTAAAACATATATTGAGTGATACAATAAGTTGACAGTACTCACAGTACTGATTCCGGATGAGGAACTGCCTGGTGTATCTTTGATACCCAGCTTAGCACGAAAGTCTGCTGCTAGGAAGTCGGAACCTGGAGCCAACAAATTGAAAGTCAAATTACAATTCGATCAAAATTTTGGCTGCGAATTCTGCCTTTTAGTCTGAAGTCTAAGGCTCTGAAGAAATCTAAAGCCCAATGCCTTTTGCGCAATAAATACAGTACCGGAGTATATTTGGGCACTTTTGATATTCACTTGACAAAGTGGTTTACAGTGGTTCAAAGAGGTTCAAACTGGTTATTGGTAGTTTTAATGCAGTAACTACAATTTGGAGGACTTTGAGTATTTTGTAATTTTCTTACATTTCACGATATTTCATGGTATTTCCACTATGCCATGATATTTGGGACCCATTCAAATTTAAGACTCATTGATTACTTTTGGGTACTTTTGAAGTTTGGGACACATTGAGCCCTTTTGCGGTCTATATTGTGGTGAATAGGTATAAACTGGTCTCCTGCTGTATTCGGTTAGTGGATTGTCTAGTTTTCGTTTGCATTTTGTGCCTGGATTCGAATGTCAGTCTATGAAGAACATGTTCCGATCCGATGGTATCTTTTAAATCTGTATATTGAAATCTAACACACCTTTCTAGTTGCCAGAAAAACTGTTGTCTTCACCGTGAACGGTAGTGCACGAGTCTCTTCTCGTGTATGAGTCTGGCGTATTTATCCGAAAGAGGAGTCCTCATGCTCACCTGTATTTCTCTACATAAAAAGCTATACTAAGTAGCGCTTTTTTGCGACTGCAACTTGGCCATATTGGCCAAGTCATCCTTCAAAACTGACAATCTGTTCTTCCGGTAGGTACCCCAATTCTTGTATTTAACAGATTCGATGAATAAGGCCTTCTTCTGTTCAAAAGTCAAACCATATAAAGAACGTAAGTCTTCGATTCGAATTTCTTTGGTTTCCCCGTATTTTTCCACCTGGTAGCTGAAGACACCCTGCTCGTTGACTTCGATTTCAATTGTTGCAAACATTGCTTGCAAAACCTTAAAATGCACATGATTTGGGCTGCCCCTGGGCCTCCAAGCCGCACCAAACTTCTCTTCCAAAAGTTCTATCTCCTTGTCGTATATTCGAAACCAAATATGAGATGGTACGCTCATTGCTGTAACGGATCCATGCGCTTCGAGTAATTTTGGGAATATGTCGGGAGTGACAATGACATCTTTGTAGTTTTCGTCACGCAAACGATTGCGGCGTCTGTTATTTTTTTTCGATTCCATTGACATACGCTCCAACTTACCAAAATCATGCCAACTTTTCTCAGACCACACACAGAAACAGATCTTCCCGTTTTCTTTGTAGAAAAAAAAATTGAAATCAGCCCCTTCAAAAGCATCGGTCCCATCAATGGCAAGTCTTTCCAGTAAATCATAAATACGTAAAATAGCGCCATAAAATTCAATTTCAGTATAAGAGACAGTTTTACGTTCTCCCTTGACGATAAAAGTTGTTTGTTTCTTATCTGTATTGAGGAGAATGGTCAAATCGGCGGCAGTTGTGGAAGAATCCACTGACTCATCACTGCTGACTGAAACAGGGCCTGAAACTGGGTCAGAAGGATTTTGAACAGGGAAACCTTGAGCAGTAGGTTCAGCAGATGGGATACATTCTTCAATAGGAGAAAGTGGAAGAAACTCGTTCGAGATTTCATAAGCCTGATCTGTTATCCGATTATCTTCAACTGGATCATTAAATAATATATCGACAGCTTCGTTGGGTTGATCATGAGAACGAGCTTCAGACAAATCCTTATTCTTTCTAACTTCATTAGTTTTAGAAACCAATGGATTCGAGACACCAATCAGCTGTGACGTAGGATGTGAAACTTGCACTGGGGGTCTTAAACTGCTTTCAGTTGTAGGAAGATTTTCCAATGATGGAACTAGTGGTGTATCATTACCTTTTGAATTTGAATTAATTCTTTTCATGGAATTTTCAATAGCTTCAACAAATCTAGGAGTAAGGAATTTCAGGATTTGTTCATCTTTATAAGGCTCACTAAAATTACCCAATGCTAAATACAAACCTTGCAAATTCTTTTGGCCTTCAGCTAACTTGCTAACTTTAATGTTGTACTTCTCTAATGTGGTTTGGGGATAATCAAATGAACAATTGAAATCAATGATTTTATAAAACTCATCGACAAAGTTGAAGATAGGATAAATAAGACTTCTCAAGTTAAAATCAATACTTGAATTTGCACAAATCGTGAAAAGCAAGAAGACCCAATTTTCTAAATATTTAGGTTTTAATTTGCCAAATTTTTCGTCACAATATTTACACAAATCATTAATGTTGCAATTAACACAGAAACGCAAATGCCAATATTGTCTAAGTTCGATGAATTTTTTTATAAAATCCTTAATATGCTCACTAATAACGGCACCGGTTATAGTTATAGTTACTTTTTTATCTGTGGCTTCATCGATAACTTGGAACGGATTTTGTAATAAACTGATCTCTTCAATCGATTTATTCAAATCTTCAATAGGAGTACGAGGGATACCAGTGAAAATATTGCCTGGAGTGATTAAAGTTGTTCCCTCTTGCTCAATATATTCACCTGGGGTATTACGGCGGCGCTTGACAACATGATTTGTGGGGTTTTCTGAACTTGAGGAGCGTACTCTGACATTAACTATCGGAATTTCGGTAGGCCTCTCAACTGCAGGCAAAGGTGGTGGTCTAGTTCTACCATGCAAAGGAGATAGCTCGGAACTTTGCCTTCCCATGTATGGTTGATGCCCTGGAATTGGAGTAGACGTGACATGTAGATTAACTGATGACTTCGGAAAGAGAATTTCACAGAGCTCACGATTAATTAAATCCATACTCATGTAAAAAGCTTGGTGATCCTTAAGACTATTTAACCAGGTTGGAACCGAAAGTGCAGTGGGATTGTTGACTCTTTCCATAGGTAACATCAAAAGGTCATCGTTGACATTATTGGTGTCAACTGAAAATGTATTCATATACCACAGGACATGAACCCAACGGCTGTACCAAAACTTTTGAGTACCAGAACACAAAATTTCAATCATTTTAAATGGATCTTTAACGCAGGAAGCTGCTCTGTAGTACATATCCCACTCAATTCTATCATTACCACTGAAATCAAGACCAAGTACAATGAATGAGTGGAATTCGGTAACGAAATTATGTATGGGAATCAAAAGCACTTTCAAAGGCTGCTCAGCACAACTGGTAACGAACCCCAAGACTTCTCTCAAAGTTTCTAAAATTCCTGCAATATTACAATTTTCATCAGAACCATCGTTTTGACATTTAGAGCATAATTTACCAGATAAAATATAAGTACAGGGATTAGTTAAATTTGACTCTTGTTTAAAATCGAGGTAGAGCGCTAACACCCGTTTGACATTGTTACCAATTTGACGACATCCGATTTTCAATCCCTGGATTTCAAACTCTTCGACGTTGGTTTCAATGAATTCAATAACAAGATCGATATTCTTGGGATCAATTCGTGAAATATATTCAAGTTTTGTTTTATCAACTTTAACCATGGCTGCAAAAACACAATTGAGTAAATGCGATAGATCTTCGCGGGGGATAAGGTGGGTTTGTAGTGTCCTAACCGATTAACCTATGAATTCCCACCTAATGCCATTAGTTCTTTAATGTCGCCATTGATCGTGGAAGACATCACCGTAAGTTATCTATAGCTATAATTAAGTCTATAATTAAGTCTCTTAGTCATAATATTCGCTTACTTAGATTCTTTGAGGTCGTTTTAGTATTAAATAAAACACTAGCTTAGAACTCACTAGTTGATCAATTAGAACCCAAATGTTGATTTCTTTTAATCTAAAGGATCAATTACGCTTGACATTAAAGTAGAAAACTATTCAGATGGCCTTGTATTGTCAGCTAAAATTATAGAAGCGTGGTTCTTCATAATACGTAATGATTCAGTTGTGCTTGGATGAGCTTGAGCTTGAGCTTGATCTTAGTAGATAGTAGCTGAGCTTAGTCAACCTCAAAGTGGTGAACTTAAACAACCCTACAGTATTATTAACATATTTCAGTCCCCCAACACCAACAGTAATGCTAAGCAAGTCATTCTCTCATCATGACTCAAAGTGAGCTAAATCATTCACCAATAATATAATGGAATGTTCAGTGAATATTCACTATAGATTTCTAGTACTATGACAATAACTGTTTGACTACTATGAAAATCAGCTGTTTAAGTACCCTTATATTCTATCTTGAACATTTAATTGAATTTGCGTCCATAGTGCGTAGATGGTGTGTCGAAGCCATTGTCTTCACACGTGATACAGGGTCCTGAAATGAGCTGTAGGCCTTGATATTTACTGTTAGCTAGGTGGCCAGTAGATCAAGGCCAGCAGGAATAAGTGGTAAGGCGACCTCACCGTGGTACTACGGCCAGCTTCCATCCTCGATATCTCAAGATCTTTGAAGTTCATCATGTCCCTATATTTCAAGTCCTAGTAGTTTGACCACTGAGAGTTAGTCTAGGGGTCTACATCGTTCTAGACAGAGATTGTACCCCATAAGCTGGAGAACCTGTGAAACTAACAGTGTCGTAAATGCAAATCTATTAACTATTTATCTTAATTTCTCTTTTTCTTAGGAATTTGTAATTTAAATCCTGCTCTAGTTCTAGTAGGAATACTACTACTCAATTGTGCCATAGCATTCAATTGTCCCGTACTAGAAGAGAAGGCTCTATCTAAGCTTGACAGAATAGGAGATGGACTCAATGAAAACGAGGTGTCGTAAGTGGGTGACATTGGAAGTCCAGTAGATTCTTCATCGTCATTTTCTAATGCTTCGTTATAACTGGGGACTTTACTGAGAGTATTCCAGTTAATTTCCCCAGTACTACGGTGTCTATGTCTTGGTAACTCAAAATACCCTGCACCCATGGAGTTACTATCAATACCTAATTGTTCTAATGGTGATTTAGGACTACTTATATCAAACACTTGATCGTGTAATGCATTTTCATAAAGTGGAGGTGGTGGTTGCATATCAGATTCATCTTCTTCGTCTTCGTCTTCATCTTCTTCCTGAAGATTAACTTCAAACATAGGAGATACACCTCCACCTGTTGAATTAGGTCTGAGAGAACCGGTGTGACTTGGTGATATTTGCGGTAATTGTCCATTGGTACCAGCACCAGCAGAAATGGCTGCAAGCATGGCATTAAGATCGGTATGGGAAACTTGTGGAGTCACTGATGGAGTTCCAATTGGTGATATACCTGGAGTTACTAAAGGCGACATCATTGGTGTGGTTGTGCTCGAACCGTTACCAATTCTATCTCTTTTGAAAACAGGATCTTCCTTGTGTTTTTGAAGACTTACAAGTCCTGTCTGAGGATCAACATCAGCGTGACATCCAAACACATGCCCCACATTAGTACTAATGTAGAGAGTTATTGGTAAATTGGCTCTGAGTTCAGAGACTGACCCATTAGCATTCTTGATATGAACACTCAATCTGAGCCTGTGTTTGACTTGAATCATCCCAAAAGCCAAACTACAAGTTTGAGTGATATCTCGAAGGTGAGAAGGAACTTTATAAAAGCAGTGAATATCCCATACATCACTAGTAAGCTGATCGTCATTTAACAGGCCGTGAATTTGCTGAGCTCCAATGATTTGTTCAAACTCGGGGGATGTTTCATCAATGGTACTCACGGTATGATGTTGAACGATTTCAGCCGTAACTTTTTTCAATTTCAAGCCCTTTACAAGGGGGACAATAACCAATTTGATAGGAATCTTAGACCCAATGGCTATTCCCTTCTTGTTCAAGTAAACTTTATAATCGACCTTACCAGGCCAGGTGCTGATGATCTCCACATTATCTGCGAAACTTATACTAGAAGGATGGAGAGTCCTAAATATACGAAGATATCTCGCTTTTACAATAGGCTTATCAAAGATCCCTTTCTGTACAGAGCATTGGAAGTGGTAAAGCATCTTTCCCATACCCAAGCCTTCGACTGTTTCCGACAAATTCGATGGGAGCACCACTTTAAATGGCAAAGAGTAGTTCCCCTTTGGAAGAAGAAACGAATGATGTTCAGGATGATTTCTGAATGGGGTCCCATCGACTCCACTTTCAGGCAACTTAATTGAACTTTGATCTATATGTTCTAATTGCGAAGCACTGGTGGTTCTACCAAACCCAGGTCTCACAGGTTTTTTATTCTTAGTGTCGTCTTTTGGTGCGTGAAGTTTCTTCATCTTGTAACTCTTCACGGGCTTCTCTCCATAACCTCCCAAGACAATGATCCCTTGATCGTTGACTAACAAATTATCCCAATCGACTTTTAATGTAACAAGCTTCTCGATGATTTGATCTTTTATCCCGCCATCTTGGTCTCTGGAAACATAAGTTATACTGGCCTCACCAATCAATGAGAGCTTGATTTTCTTAAAGTGCATATTAGAATTTAAAGAAAGTTTAACATGACCTTCAAAAAGAATGGGATCACTTTCAGTTTCGGTTCCCTTAATGACCACGACATCCTTATGAGGAGAATTAAGTTTAATATCTAGATATGAAATTTTTTCAACCATGGGATGAGTTTTTCATGTAAAATGAACAATGACAATTGCTAAAAAAAGCCAATGCGCGGCTGTCAAATTTAAGATTTTCCGAAGGGTTGCGTGGTGCGCTTCTACCGCCTGAGTGCCGAACCAGGGCGCAATCAATTTAGCAGCCGATCGGATTTATTAATCATATGATTTTATTCAAAATTTATACCATATTCTATTTACTCTATTCTAATTCTATTATATATAGATTTCTATCTACTTGGTCTCTTCCATAGCCTCGATAAATTCATCAACAACTCTGACACACCAGAATTCCTTATTTGGTGTCACAAACGCTAAATGTCCTCCCAAATCGGTCTCTACAGACACGATATTTGCGTTAGCTTCCATGACATCTACAGGTATGAATGGACCAACAGTAGGATCATCTTTAGCACTCAAAGACAATAATGGCACATTAACTTTCCCAATCTTCTTAACTGGTGATCCTGCTTCGTAATATTCCATAGCGTTGGCATGGCCTGATACTTTACAGGTGAAAACATCATCAAAATCTCTTGATCTAGTGGCCTTTCTGGCTTTTTGAACATTCTCTTCGCTGAACAATACCGGGTCATGGCCTCTTAATTCCTTCAAGTTACTCTTTACTAAACGGTTCAAATATGACGAAACTGCCTTGTTAAACAAGTAAACTCCACTCCATGTGGATTCCAAAAATTCAGCAGATTTCTTCAAATCAAAAACACATCCAACAATTGCTGCTGCCTTCAAGATTTGAGCACTCTCTTCAGGGTAATCACCCAAATAGTTGGTTAATAAACAAGCACCAAATGAGAAACCAACCGCATAAATTGGTCTATTTGGACATCTCAGTTTCAAGTCAGTTAAAACTTCATGAACATCTCCGGTACTGAAAGCATTGAATAATTTGGCATTGGTGATCTTAGTTCTACCACATCCCCTAGATAAGTTCACCACCACGTCAAATTTATCCTTGTTCTTCCCGGTAGTGAGTAGTTCAGCGAAATTTCTCACCAACGCTTCGTGGGATCCTCCCGCTAACCCATGTAAAATAACCACAAGGGGTTTAGTATCGTTCTTTAACAGCTGTTCACGTTGTTCAAGTTCTTTCTTGGAAAAAAACCGAGTTCTGTCAAGTAATCTTGGCCAGTTCTCAGGTAAAGTTTGCTTGTAAGTCTCTTTGAATTGTTCAATTGGTTCTTCATCTTTAACCCAGTCTAAAGAACAGATACCCCCATCTTCAAAATGAAAGATTTCTCTACCGTACCACACTTTGAATCTGTCCTGACCGTTAGAGCTAGCATAGTACATAGTCTGGAAAATCCCATTGAAGAGAAGCGGGTGCAACATCAATTTGGAACTGGTGGAAAGACTTGGAAGTTTGGAAACAAGTGAGTTGAGATTTGTGACTGAACCATCTTTTCCTTTAATTTCAACTGGTTTTTTCAGTTCATGAATCGTTTTGGTGGCCCTAAACCCCCAATTTGGTAATAAAGAAAGCATGTAAGACTGGAATTTTAGATTTTTCGCAGTTATTTCTGGGTGAGAATTGAACCGAGGACATACCCAATTTGCCTATTGCTACTAGTGTCTATTATTCTACATAAATAATGTTTGTCTTATATCTAAGTACTCGTAGTACTGTTGTTACTTAAACTTGATTGAACTGCTGCTGCCTTTTTCTTAGAATTTATAGAACTCTCACTATGTTCAACATGTCCTCTGTCATCTAAATTAACACTACCTGCACTTTCAAATAATGATACATGACCTGCAAGTAAACCCAATGTATCAATGACTTGAGATGGTTCTGATAAATGGGAAGTGGCAATTGTCTTTTTGGTTGGTGGTCCGACACATACGGGGTAAACTCCGTAATGACCAAAATTATTTCTAGGGTATTCATTTTGTTTCCAATTTGACTCAATTTGTTCTAAACTACGGAACATATCTTCGTCAGTAAGATCATCACCTAAACATAAAATAAAGTCCGGTACTTGATCGGCTGGTAAGTTGAAATTATGTTCAGAAACAGGTTTTGGATCTTGTTTTGATCCATGTGGGTTCAATACTAATCTCTTAACGATTTCTCCCTTATTGACAAATTTGGGTCTAACTTCAACATTAGCTTTACCTTCCATAACTTCAACATCATATTTTGATGCCACTTCTTTGTTTAATACTTCAATTAATTTCTTACATTGATATTTTCCAAGTTCAGGATCAGATCTACGGTAATGCCATGTTAATGCAACTTTTTTCTTTTCAATATGAGAATTTGGAGTTTCATCAGTGATTGATTTATAAATCTCTTCGACTTTAACTTGCCAGCTCATATCGAATGATTCTGCCAAATTAACCCATTGGTCTGAACCTAAATCCCTCATAAAACATCCATGTTCTGCTGATAATCCAATGTTTTTTTTGCCGAACCATTTAGCTAAAAACTTTTGATCACGACCACTAATGATCCATATTTGATTCTTTGGATCTGCTGATAATACATCAATGATTGTGTCAAGTCTTTTAGATGGAATTGCAGCTTCTGGATCTGAAACAATCGGGGTAAGAGTTCCATCATAATCAAACAAGAAAAGTCTTCTTTCAGCTTTCTGATAATGATTGAGTAATTGAGGTCTATTTAAAGCTGGAGTATACTTAAGATTATGAGTAGTTGTGAGTTGGTTGATAAGACATTTTAAAAACTTGTTTGTCCAGGATTGAATGGTGTTGGATTCAACTTTTTTGTAAAGTTTCAGTTCAAAAGATCTCTTTTCGTTTTCAGACATATTAAAACATCTATTAATGGTCCTAGCAATACCAACTGAATCCCATGGATTAACCAATAAAGCATCATTCAAAACGGAAGCAGACCCACTAAATTCACTTAAAATCAAAGGGGAATGATTCTGCTTTTGACAGGCCACAAACTCTAATGATGTGGTGTTCATTCCATCTCTGACCGACGTGATAATGGCCAAATCAGCGACTCGTAATAATGCCAAATATTCATCTTTATTGATTCTCATTTGGTAATGTAATACTGGAGTAGAATTAAGCAGTCCATATTCACTATTTATATGATTAACCAATTCAGTAACCTTCTTTTCGGTTTTACGAGCATGGGAAGAGTAGCTAGGACTGGAAACTTGAATCAATACAACTTGATCTCTCCATTCAGGATACATTTGAAGAAACATCTCAAAAGCTTCAAGTTTCTGTACAACACCTCTAACTGAGTCTAATCTATCTCTTCCCACAATGATCTTTTTATCATGGTAAATCTCTCTCAAAGCATCAACTTTCTCATCAATAGATGTATTAAAACAATCATTAGAGATTTTTTTGGTATCAATACCAATTGGTAAAGTATCAGTTTGAATATTGGTACCATAAGCAAACACTTTATTGCCCTTAATTTCACATCCCAATACTCTAGCACAGCAACTCAAAAAGTGTCTTTGGAACGAGTCAGACTGGAACACAATACTATCACTGGCCAACATTCCATCCAATAATTCAGATCTCTTAGGTATACATCTGAAATACTCCGATGAAGGGAACGGGGTGTGAAGGAAGAAACCGATATTAGCATCAGGGAACTCCATTCTCAACAACTGAGGTAACAACAAAAGATAGTAATCGTGAATCCAAATTATATCACCAGGTTTATAAATGGATTTGATTTTTTGTAAATAACTTTCATTAAATTTAACGTAATCATACCACCCATCAGCATCAGCTTTACCACTGGTTCTAGGTTGAGTTTGAATATAATGAAAAATAGGCCAAATACTGTTTTCAGCATACCTTCTCCATCTTTCTTGATCTCTACGTAAAAGCCAAATTGGATGAATATTTTCAGATTCATTCATAGTTCTAATTTGATTTTCAATTTTATCCTTATCTTGATCATTGAGATAAAGCGGATCATCTTGAATATTATCAGCAGTTACAAAATTTATATTTGATTGACGATTAACAATTTCACCGGTCCAGCCAATTAAATGAGTTTCCCAATCAGTATGACGAGAAAGGAAGAAATGAGATGAATAAAGAGATGATTGACCCCTTATCGGTTCAACTTTCCAAGAATCTTGTTCTTTAAAGATTTGATTAGGAATTGTTGTCATACAATTTAAGATTCTCCCACTAAATTTAACATTTTTATGAGACAGGAAATCTTTTGGTGAAATGATTTTTTCATCTGATTTATAGGCGAAAAGATCTTCCATTATTTTAATATATTTTTACTGAAGATTGCCTGACTATTTATAGGGTATTCGCGCCAGCAATACTATCACCGACGTGAGCAATTCTATAAAATTCCACCCGCTAACTGCGGCCAATTTTACAGAGTTTTTTGGCTGCGAATCACGGTGATCCGTGTTAATTAAATTCAAAACATTTTATTAATTTTTTTCACTTTTAATATATAAATACATAGATATAAACTAATCCTACTAATAATGAAAAAAAATTTACAATAATAACCCATAAACCTAAAATAAGCTAAATTATTTAAGCTTCTTCACTTGATTTCTTATATTCTTCATAAGCAGTTAAAGCATCTTCGAAATGATTATTAAATAATTCATCATCTTCCAATAAACTTAAAATTTCTTGGTTATCTAAATCTAACATCATACCAGTAATTTTACCGGCAGCTTCTGCTTCATTAGCTCTACCAGTACTGACAATCTTTGGGTATAATTCTTCACCCAAAATTCTCTTTTGTTGCTCTGGTGGTACAGATGAAAGAATAGCAGCTAAATCTCTAGCTTTAGCTGGTTGTCTACCATTTGGTGGGAACATACCAGGAGCTGGTCCTCCTCTTTGTTGACCATTTTGGTAAACTGGTGGCATACCATAAACTGGTGGCATTGGTTGACCATTTGGTCCTGGTCTACCCCATCCAGCACCTTGTGGTGGTGGCATTTGTCCACCTCTAGCAGCAGCAGCGGCAGCAGCAGCCATCATCATTTGAGGGTTAGCATTTGGTCCACCATTTGGTCCATTTGGATTTGGTCTACCGTTAGCACCTGGTGGTGGGAAGAATCCTGGTTGTTGACCGTAGAACATTGGGTTCATGAATTGACCTGGAATAGCACCACCAGCAGCGGCAGCAGCAGCAGCATTTTGCATTCTCATTTGGTTTCTGGCTTGGATTTGTTGTTCTAATTGAGATCTTCTAACATCTCTTCTTTGAGCCAAAGCAACGTATAATGGTTTACCTTCAACCATTCTTTGGTTCATTTCAGTGATAGCTTTAGTAGCTTCTTCTGGAGAAGTGAAACAAACGAAACCAAATCCTTTAGATTTTCCTTGTTCATCAACCATAACTCTAGCAGAAGTGATGGTACCGAAAGGTTTGAATTCATTTTCTAATTTTTCAGAATCAATAGAGTCATCCAAGTTCTTGATAAACAAGTTAACACCTTGGTATTTAGATAATTTTTCTAATTTGGTGGCTTCATATTGTTTTCTTAATTCTTCTAATCTTTCTCTCTTCTTTTGAGCTCTACCGACGTAAATTGGTTGACCATTAACTTCTTTATCGTTTAATTCATCAACAGCTTTAACGGCATCTTCATGGTTTTCAAAGTTAACAAAACCGAAACCTTTAGATTTACCTTCTTGATCTTTTTCAATGTAACTTGAAGTAATTTTACCGTAAGCTTCAAATAATTTGTTGAATTCATCATCGGTGGTTTCTGGAGTCAAGTTCTTAACGAAAACATTGGTAAAGTTAGCCTTCATTTCTTCAAATTTACTTTCTCTGTCTTTCTTAGAAATGTGTTTACCAACGAAAACTTCACGGTCATTCAACAACATACCGTTAACGTTTTCAATAGCTTCTTCAGCAGCTTCAGCAGATTCATAATGAACAAAACCAAAACATTTAGAGTTACCTAATTCGTCGGTAGCAACTTTACAAGATAAAATTCTACCAAAAGCAGAGAAAGTATCGTATAAAGCTTTGTTATCAATAGCTGGGTGTAAGTTCTTAATGAAAATGTTACCTTCACCATTTCTTCTTAAAGATGGATCTCTTTGAGACCACATGATTCTACAAGGTCTACCTTCAATTAAAGAATAGTTTAATTCTTCAATAGCTTTTTCACCATCTTCAATTTTAGCAAAGTTAACATAAGCGTAACCAAGAGATTTCTTAGTAACAGCATCTCTACAAACTCTAATTGAAGAAACTTGACCAATTGGACTAAAAATTTCAAATAATAAAGCTTCACTAACGGTTGGATTTAATTCACCAACATACAATGAAGCAGTTGATTCAGCAACTGAATCTTTAGCATCAGAAGCTTCTTTTTGTTCAACATCTTTTGGAACTTGTTCTTTGTTATCTAAAGATAATTTTTCTAAAGATTCTTGAATTTGGGTTGGATCAGAAGACATTTTTTGTTTTGGGGGGTGGATTAGTTAAATATACTTGTATAATATATTAATTTTTTTTAAAATTTTCCGATTTTTTTTATTTTTTTAAAATAATTTATTGGATTGTAGTACTTTTACTTGTTAATTATAAAAGGTTTATTAACTTTTATAAATCGCAAATATACTATACTAAAAACTATGTGAGTTTAAGCTTGAGAATTGATTTTGTGGTTCAGCTTGTAGATGAGGTTGAAAAAATTTTTTTTCGTGCGGTAACGACACGTACTTTTTGTTTAATGCGCGTCTCAAATCACCCGATTGGGATTAATTGACTTACCCGGCGTATACTAGGTTTTATATATTGGTACATAGTTCAATCAGAACCATTATTGGCATTCTTAATTCTATTATACATGTCCCGAATTTTAGCACTAGGAACTCTGGCCGGCCAAAATAATGATGCATAACTCCATAAATGTTTATTCATCTTTAATTTGTCCAGTTGATTATTGCAAGTATTATCGATAAAATCTCCAACCTTCAATAATTCAGTTTTCAATATTTTCTTAAATTCCAGTTTTTCAATTCCTTTAGCTCCTTTATGTAATGTCATTAATGATCTTGAAACTGGTTTTAATGTTTTCTTACATCCTTCTTCATCCATACTTTCATATTCTAAATCATTTACTGCTGGTGAATTAGGTTTCTCGGATTTAATCTTCATCTTCTTCTTACCATTGACTCCATTAGATCCATGATCTGATCCGTTAGGGGTAGAAACTCCAACTGATCCTTCTCTATCGTGATCCACTTTTCTTTTCTTCTTCATGACCTCTGGTGATTCAGATTTAACCCTCTTTTTCACCTTAGTTTCTTTCTTGGGTTCCTTGGCTCTATTAGCATGGCCTTTTGTACTGGTCTCTTTAACATCGTTGGATTGAAGGAGGGAAAACAAGTTATCCACTCTCCTTCCAAGATGAACTGATCCAGGCATTTTACTTACCATGACTTTCTTCTCGATCTCGTTACCTTTATCGTCTTTGGTTTTTTCCGTCTTTTCGATTTTCTCTCTATCAAGGAACAATTTGTTTTGAAACCCTAAGATTGGATCATCTCTAATTTGAACCCATGATCCGTAACCAAACTTTTTGACTCCAATCAACAATTTAGAGTCATCACTGATGTCCCATTCACAATCCCATGATACAGGTTTAGGAGCTTTAGGAAGTCTCCAAGTGATTGGATTGTCTTCAGGTATGAGTTCTTCGAGAAGTTTCATATCTTTAGGTCTATTCAATACCAATTCAGCATTGATATTTTTGACTCCTTGATATTCAAACAAAACAGCCTTCTTTTCTTTCTTCTTTGCGATCCATAAAGCCGTTCCATCATTCAATTTACTATTGGTGACTTGTTGTTCGAGTTCATTGAGTGCTTTCTCTCTTCTTGTTTCTTCTTCCTTCACTAATTTTTTAGCCTTGGTAATAATCTCATTATAGGCGTTTTTAATGAGAACTGGCTTCTTGTTTGAAATACTTCCTTCTTCCACTAACTGTTCCCATTTACCTGTAAGATCACCCAATCTCAAAATGGCTCTGTAGATAGCTCTGATCTCTTTCTCACTCAAATCATTACTAACAGCGTCTGAATCTTCATTATAATCTGAATGTTCAGTCAAGGTCTTAACAGCAGCTCTCCTCTTAGAATACATTTCAATTTGATTTTGTAAGAATTGCTCATCTTGTCTCTTCTTCTCTTCATCTTTAAGTTTAGCTAATTCTTCCTGTGGAATGATATCATCCCATTCCACATCTGCCTTATAATCTGTGACTTCGAATTGTTTCAAAAATTCTTCCGATCCCAAATTGGATTCTCCCAAATCAGGAGTAGTAACATGATCTTGAGCATTGTCCAACACATCGTCCAAGTTCAATTCTTCCAATTTCTTTTGGTTGTCGTTTTCTTTAAACATATTACCAGCACCAAATTTCAAAATTTGACTTAATTCATTAGAACTTGGACCATTATCACCCTTTTGTTTATTACCGTTAGCATCAGTTATACCCAAAGAGATAATGGCATATTCCAAAATCATCTTTTTCCTAGCCCTCTCCAAGATTTCTTCTTCCACTGTATCTTTACTGACAAATCTGTAAACACTAACATGTTTAGTTTGACCAATACGATGGGCACGGGCCATAGCTTGTAAATCAGCTTGGGGATTCCAATCTGAATCAAAAATGATGACAGTGTCGGCAGTCATCAAATTGATACCCAATCCACCAGCTCTTGTACTTAACAAAAAGACAAAATCTTTTGAATCAGGTGCATTGAAATGGTCAATAGAAATCTTACGTTGAGAACTAGGAATACCACCATCTAATCTTTGAAATTGGTAACCTTTGATTGAAAGATAATCTCCCAAAATATCCAAGATTCTAACCATTTGAGAGAAAATTAAAACTCTATGGCCTTCTTTCTTTAATCTGGTTAAAAGTTGTTCTAACAATACCATTTTACCTGAAGACATAATCATTCCTCTTAATATCAGGTCTCTTGAATTTGATCCATAATTCCTAAGTACTCTATCTTCTACTCCATCGAATAAATAAGGATGATTCGATGCTTTCTTTAATTCATTCATGACATTCAAAAGACTGATTTGCATACCCTTTTGATTGGAACCAGCATTTAAAGCGGCATAATTCTTGGTGATAATGTTACGGTAGTACTCGGTTTGTAAATCAGATAATTCGACTCTCAAGATTCTTTCAGTTTTTGATGGTAAAGATTTTTCAACATCTTTCTTTAAACGACGTAAAATGAAAGGAGAAATCTTTTTCTGTAAATCCTTAATATATTGTTCTTGCTCATCATTTGGAGTTTCAAAATCAATTTCCTGGTCGATATCGAATTTCCCAGGCATTAAGAAATTACATAATGCACTAAGTTCTTTTATGTTATTTTGTAATGGAGTACCAGTGATTAATAATCTATTAGCCACTTTAAAAGATGCCAATGATTCATATAAAGAACTTTCGCTATTCTTTAACCTATGAGCTTCATCGACAGCTAAAAATTGCCATTTTATACCACCTAATTCACTTCTATCCTTTAAGATATATTCATAGGTGGTTAAAACGATATTGAATTTAAATTTCCCATTATCAGTATAAAACTCATAATCACGAATAACTTTTCTGGAAGCAGTGTTACCAACATAATAGATACAATTCAAATCTGGTGCCCATTTTTCAAATGTTTCTTGCCAAGCAGGCATGGTGGATAACGGTACAACAATTAAATGAGGACCATTTTGTCTTCTGGCATAAATTAACCAACTTAAAAATGCAACGGTTTGGACAGTTTTACCTAATCCCATTTCATCAGCTAAGATTCCATTTTCATTACGAGACCATAAGAAAGCCATCCAATTAAGACCTGTAAGTTGGAAATCTCTTAATTCTCCATTTTTAATAAATGCAGGTTGTTTTACGAGTTTTTCAAATCTTGGCCTTTGAGTCAAAGGATAATTTGCTGAAAGATTTGGTAAAATCTTTGATTTAAGTCTTGCTTGATATCTATTTACTTGAGCTGGAGCAATTTTTGCAATTTCTTCTGCATCTTCCCAGGTATTTTCATCATAATATAATCTCCTCCATTTAACGAAATATTGTAACTTATTTTGACCATCATCATCAGTTGATCTCTTACTATCGACAATTCTATCAACTTTACAAAACTCTTCAAGTTCATCTTGTTTTCGTTCTCTTTCAATATCCATACTTTCAATATCTTCTTTAGTGGTAAATGGATCATTTCTTATTTCACGATCTATGAGTATGAATTGTTTAATATAATTATCGACTTTTCTGAATCCTTTAAAAGTTTTCAAATAAGAATAAGGGTGCCAACTATTATGTAAATGAGATACACCAACCCATTTGATAAGAAATAAATGATCTGTCTTTGGATCATCGGATTCAGATTCAAATTCTGGATTTAGTTTATGATTTACAACCATATCAATTGCTTCTTCAGGTTCAGGGGTTTCATATTCATAATATTCATAATTATTCGTATCATAATCATCATTTCCATCTGATTCAAGTAAATCTTCATCATTTTCTTCATCAACCGCATAATTAACTTGTCTAGCATTTCTTGATGAAAATCTAATTTCACTGGTATCAACAGAACTGGATTTTTTACCTCTTCTTCGTTTAGATTTTGGTTTATAACCCATTTGAAATTCCCCATCGGAATCTTCATCACTTTCCAGGGTCAATTGCGGTTGTGGAGTAACTCTTGAACTATTATTAGATCTCTTCTTTGGTTTACGAGTCTTGGATTTTCTTGATTTTCTTGACCCAAAATCTCCATCATCTTCATTATCATCTTCATCCTCATCACTATAATCACCAGCATCATAACTTGGTCCATTTTGAATATCTTCAGTATCAGATTCATCACCGAGATCTAAAGCCGGTTTCCTATCTCTACCAGACCGTCTTAAACCATATAATTCCGGATATTCTTCAGCTTCCTTTGGAATGAATTGTTTAACCATATTGTTGATTGTTTAAGTGTTTTTATCCACTTTAAATTGAAATAATTGTTTTAAAAAAAAATTATTTTTTCAACAAAGTGATAATGCTTCAACGAAAAAACACCAAACAACTTTATAAAATTTTTTTTCTCAAGTGCCGATTCATGGAAATTGGTGCGAATGTTATGCTATATTACTGCAAGGCTAGGTGGGGATTAAGGGAGGGTCTAGAGGAAAAAAGTGAACTTGAATATATTGTAGAGGTATTGGTGTGATATGGGTGATTTATACAGTATATAAATGTTTGTATGTGTAGAGGTTGATAAGATACGCGTTGCAGCCAAATTTGGTGGTGTTATCTGATTTTTTTAGTTTCATTTATGTGGGAGAAAGATTTTTTGTCGCAGATAAAATTGTGATTTTCGCAACCACTACAATTTAGGCCTGTGCAATACGAGTTGATATATACATACGTATTTTATTTATATTTGCATACACCTTAGCACATGATTTGGTGAATTGGCACAACTTTGATTTGGGGCATATTGGGGCACAATAAGTCGTGTCTGAACCAACCCACACCCCCACAGCTTCAATTTACCATTGCAGGCCAACCAAAGGAGCTGGGTTTTCCAAATTCAGTACAAGTACTCAGAACCCCTCTATGTACCCCCACTATTAATTTCCTGTATGTGCCTCTCCATTTAAAAAAACCCTGCCCTCGAGCTTGCACTAACAGCCAATGAAATCGCAACCATTTCAAATTACCAGGATGACAGCTACAGCAACCGTCGCGTGAGCCACCACGACAACGGCCCCAAATATGGACGTAGCGCGCCCAAAGACCAACATCCCCTCGCACCGCCATTGGCAGTAAAGTTCAGTACAAGCTGAATTTTCAGTTTGATCGAGATGAGAAAAAAATTTTGTAAAACATTTCAAACCATTAAATCACTAGAAAAACATGAGTGAAAAAAATACAAGAATTGCCATTGTATCTACGGATAAATGTAAACCTAAGAAATGTAGACAAGAATGTCGTAAAGGTTGTCCTGTCGTTAAAACTGGGAAATTATGTATCGAAGTTACTCCAGCCTCAAAAATCGCTTTCATTTCTGAGACATTGTGTATAGGTTGTGGTATTTGTGTTAAAAAATGTCCTTTTGATGCTATTAATATTATCAATTTACCAACCAATTTAGAATCAGAAACCACTCATAGATATTCTGCCAATTCTTTTAAATTACACAGATTACCAACTCCAAGACCTGGTCAAGTTTTAGGTTTAGTTGGTACAAATGGTATTGGTAAATCTACTGCTTTAAAAATTTTAGCAGGAAAGCAAAAACCAAATTTGGGTAAATATGATAATCCACCAGATTGGCAAGAAATCTTGAAATATTTCAGAGGAAGTGAATTGCAAAATTTCTTCACCAAAATCTTGGAAGATAATATCAAAGCAATTATTAAACCCCAATATGTGGATAATATTCCAAGAGCTTTAGCTAAATCTCCAGTTAAGACTGTTGAAGGGATTTTAACTGCAAGATTAGAAAGAAAAGATGAATATGATTATACTTTAAATATTCTTGAATTAAAGGGAGTTATGGGACGTGAAGTTGATAAATTATCTGGTGGTGAATTACAAAGATTCGCTCTTGGTATGACATGTGTTCAGAAAGCTAATGTGTATATGTTTGATGAACCATCATCATATTTAGATGTTAAACAAAGATTAAGAGCTGCTGAAATAATTAGAAGTCTTTTAGATCCAACCACTTATGTTATTTGTGTGGAGCATGATTTATCAGTTTTAGATTATTTATCTGATTTTGTTTGTATTATATATGGTGCTCCATCTGTTTATGGTGTGGTAACTTTGCCAAATTCTGTTAGAGAAGGTATTAATATTTTCTTGGACGGTTATATTCCTACCGAAAATATGAAATTTAGAGAAGAATCTTTACAATTTAAATTGGCAGACGCAGCTGATGGATTGGAATTAGATAGATCTCAAGCCTTAACTTATCCTGCTATGGCCAAAACTCAAGGTGATTTCAAATTGAGAGTTGAAGAAGGTGATTTCACAAATTCAGAAATTCTTGTTATGATGGGAGAAAATGGTACTGGTAAGACCACATTCTGTAAACTTTTAGCTGGATTGACTGCTCCAGATAATAATCAAGAAATTCCAAAATTAAATATCTCTTTGAAACCCCAAAAGATTGCACCAAAATTCCCAGGTACTGTACGTCAATTATTCTTTAAAAAAATCAGAGCAAGTTTCTTGCACCCACAATTTCAAACTGATGTTGTTAAACCATTAAAAATCGATAATATTATAGATCAAGAAGTTCAAACCCTTTCAGGTGGTGAATTACAAAGAGTTGCCATTGTTTTAGCATTGGGTATTCCAGCAGATATTTATTTAATCGATGAACCATCTGCTTACTTAGATTCTGAACAAAGAATTGTTTGTTCTAAAGTTATCAGAAGATTTATTTTACATGCTAAAAAGACTGCATTCATTGTTGAACACGATTTTATTATGGCCACTTATTTAGCTGATAGAGTTATTGTATTTGAAGGTAAACCATCTAAAGACACCATTGCCAAATCACCAGAATCTTTATTAACTGGTTGTAATAGATTTTTAAAGAATTTAAATGTCACCTTTAGACGTGATCCAAATTCCTTCAGACCAAGAATTAATAAGAAAGATTCACAAATGGATAAAGAACAAAAGACTCAAGGTAATTATTTCTTTTTGGATAATAGTGAGTTATAATCCTTATTTGCATTGTATTATAGATTTCCTTTATATACCTAATAACATATTAATATAGTAAACCTTGTGTAGCTCATCGCATCGGTTTGTACAGGACACTGGTGAAAAATAAATCGAGATGAGGTGAAAAAAAACTACTAATGAATCAATTAACAATTCACAAAGATGATGAAAATCGTCTTTTAAAAACCAAAAATATCTTGGATGAATCTGTTCTTGATAAATATAGAACTGCTGGTCATATTGTTGAAACTGCATTAAAATATACTATCGATATAATTAATGAAATGTACCATTTTCAATCTCAACCTGTTAAACCTATCTCACAAATTTGTTTAATTGTTGATTCTTTAATGGCAAAAATGTTACAAAGAGTTTATGTTAAATGTGAAAATAATATTAGTACTCCAACCAGTTTTAATATAAATGAAATTATTTCAAATTATTCCCCAGAATCTGATGATTTAATGACTTTTAATCAAGGTGATGTTATCACCATTTCATTAGGTGTTAGTGTCGATGGGTACGTTGCCGAAACTAGTCATACTATAGTTATATATCCTCCAGGAGAAAAACCAGTTGGTCCATTATTAGGTGCTAAATCTGATGCTATTGTCGCCAATTATTATATTAAACAAGTTGTTACTTCATTACTTGGATTAAGTTTAAGCCCTGAAAAATTACCGGTTGAAATTCAAAATGAATTTGGTAAACAAATATCTGGTAAACTTTTAAAGTCAGTTGTTGAATCAATTGCTGAAGCATTTAATTGTAGAGTTGTACCTGGTAGTGAAATTAGAGTTATTAGAAGATTTTTATCAGGACAAAATGACTTCTTACAAGAGAAAGGATATAAAGGATATAAATGGGGGGAAAATGATCAAGAGACATTTATTTTAAACAAATTAGGAGTTGAAACCACCGATGAAATAATCGATTTCACCGTGGTTCCAGGTGAGGTTTACAAAGTTGACATTACGGTTGCCAGTATTGAAGAATTTGAAGATTTAGGAATTATTACCACTGAAGAACTCAATAAATATACTGGATTAAACAATAAAACTGACGAGATGAAAATTCAACCCCAAATTTACGTTAGAGATTTCATTATAAATTATCAATTAAAACTTAAAACTTCAAGATCTTTATTGGGTAAAATTGACAAATTATACTCAGTTTACCCATTTAAATTGAGTTATTTATCAGATAATTTCCCATTAAATGGAACTGGAGAATCCGAAATTGAAACTGTCACAACCAGTTACAATGAAAGTAAATTTGGATTGAGTGAAATTGTAAATCACAACTTAATCAATTACAAACCAATCAAAATTATGAAATATTTACCAATTAAAAAAATTTTAAATGAAAATAGTACTAGATTTTCAGAGATTAATTCATTAAAATTAATCAAACATGAATCATTAGTTAAAAATAAATCTACTCAAGGTTTTACAATTATTATTAATAATGTATCTAATGAAATTATTCAATTAACTGGAGGTAATTTTAAACCAGTTTACTGTACATCAAACTATAAATTAGACAACGGACTTATCGATCAATTAATCAAACTTTTAGGTGATAAGTTTGGTGTTAAAACTAAAAAAGTTAAACCATCATTTGTTAAAAATGATTTTGAAACCGTTGAAATGGAAACTGATTAAGTGTATATTTAGCAAATAGAATAAACGTTGCTGCAAAGGCTCAACTGGGGGGAATCACCCTCGCCACGACCCGTCCCTCGGTTGTGGACCGCCCATTTTTCTCGTTTTGCTCACTCGTTTTTCCAGTTAGTTGAGGGAAATTCAACGAATTTTTTTCTAAGAGTGTTACTCCTTAAAAGTCAAATCGATTTTAACTTGTAAAGGTATGTTGATTTTTAATTTTTTTATATCCCAGTTATTCCAATTGTTTTATATATATATTCATTTGTTGTGATTTTTCCAAGATTGATTGACCTTTTATGTCCCTTGTTTTCCCACCGCTTGTCCCCTGTTTGCTGTCCCGTTAATCGCCTCGACGTTTGTTGATTTATTTACATTTAACCAGTTAATTGATGGGGTTGACGTCGACTTTTTGTGATAGTAAGAGGGAGTCTTTGATTTGATTATCATGGCCATTGATTGATGATTTTGTTTAGTTTGTACTCGTTGTTGTTGTTTTTTCCCGCTTGTTTTTGTACGTGTTTTGAGTGATCAGGGGGCAATTCAACATTAGGGTCGAAGGGGGCGGGAATCAATCACATTTAACATTGATATGATGGCCGTGTACATTCGATATAATGGTGGCGAGATTGGTGGTGACAGGTGGTGACAGGTGGTGACAGGTGGTCAGGGTCTTGGTTATACTGGTGCGATTATGATTTTTTTACTAACAATTTAGAAGAAACTTTTAATTATAATGTCTACATCCCGTGAAGATTCTGTTTACTTGGCCAAATTAGCTGAACAAGCTGAAAGATATGAAGAAATGGTTGAAAACATGAAGGCTGTTGCTTGTTCTGGTCAAGAATTATCAGTTGAAGAAAGAAATTTATTATCTGTTGCTTACAAAAATGTCATTGGTGCTAGAAGAGCCAGTTGGAGAATTGTAAGTTCTATTGAACAAAAAGAAGAAGCTAAAGGTAATAAATCCCAAGTTAGTTTAATTAGAGATTACAGAAGTAACATTGAAACTGAATTATCAAAAATTTGTGAAGATATCTTAGATGTTTTAACCAATCATTTAATTAATTCAGCTCAAACTGGTGAATCAAGAGTTTTCTATTATAAAATGAAGGGTGATTACCATCGTTATTTAGCTGAATTTACTATTAGTGAAAAGAGAAAAGAAGCAGCTGATTTATCTTTAGAAAGTTATAAAGCTGCAAGTGATGTTGCCGTTACTGAATTATCTCCAACTCACCCAATCAGATTAGGTTTAGCTTTAAATTTCTCTGTGTTTTATTATGAAATTTTAAATTCTCCTGATAGAGCTTGTCACTTGGCTAAACAAGCCTTTGATGATGCAGTTGCTGATTTAGAAACTTTGTCTGAAGATTCTTACAAAGATTCTACTTTAATTATGCAATTATTAAAGGATAATTTAACCTTGTGGACTGATTTGTCTGAAGCTCCAGTTCAACCTGAAGAACAACAACAAGAATTAAAGAATGATGAAGAATAAATTTTATAAATAAAGATTTCTCTTCAATGTTGTAACTAAAATAAATTATCAACCATTAAATCACTATTAAAAAAAATCTTGTTATTTTCTCTATAAATAAGTGATTGTAATGTTTAAATTGTTGAGAAGTATATACTATTTTTATTGTTTGTTATGTTTTATTAGTTGTTAACAAGTTAGAACTGAATATATTATCCAGGTGATTGTCTCTGTGTAGCGGCCGGGAATTGCCATTCGCCCTTGGCCTGTTCTCTTAACTCTATCGTGCCCCCACCGATAATCCTACGCGTCAATCGTCAATAAACAACGCTGAAAAATAATTCATTAATCATGGTTGAGCCAATTGGTATTTCAAATTTACCTAATCAAAGGTATAAAATCGTTTCAAAACAAGGTGCTACTTTCACCCTTATGGTATGTGGAGAAAGCGGATTGGGTAAAACCACATTTATCAATACCCTTTTCCAATCCAATATTAAACCATATTTGGATCCAAATGAGAGACATAATAAATTCACTACTCCTCATCAAACTGTTGATATTGATATCATAAGAGCTTTATTGGAAGAAAAGAATTTCCTGATCAGATTGAATATTATTGATACACCAGGATTTGGATCAAATGTTAATAATCATGATAGTTGGACTCCAATTATTGATTTTATTGATGATCAACATGAAAATTATATGAAACAAGAACAACAACCTCAAAGAGGTGAAAAGAAGGATTTGAGAGTTCATGCATGTCTTTACTTTATTAGACCAACCGGTCATAGTTTAAAACCATTAGATATTGAAATTATGAAAAGATTAAGTACTAGAGTTAATTTAATTCCAGTTATCGCTAAATCTGATACTTTAAATCCGGTTGAATTGGATAATTTCAAAAGTAGAATAAGAGATATAATTGAAGCTCAAGATATTAATATTTATACTCCTCCATTAGATTTAGATGATCCAGCAAGTGCTGAACATTCTAAACAATTAATTGAAGCTATGCCTTTTGCAGTTATTGGTTCAGAACAAGAATTTGAAGTTTCTAAAGGTAATTTCGTCAAGGGTAGAAAATATCCATGGGGGTTTGTTGAAGTTGAAAATGAGAATCATTGTGATTTTAAGAAATTAAGAAGTTTATTATTAAGAACTAATATGTTAGATTTAATATTATCAACCAATGAATTACATTTTGAAACTTTTAGATCAATTAAATTAGGTAGTGATGAAAATAATGATGAAATTGTTAATGAAAATGGTGAAGTTATTAAGAAATCTTCAATAAAGAAACCTAGAAGATTCCATAATCCAAAGTTCAAAGAAGAAGAAGATGCACTTAAGAAATTCTTCACTGAACAAGTTAAATCTGAAGAGCAAAGATTCAGACAATGGGAAACAAATATTTTCAATGAAAGAAGTAGATTAAATCAAGATTTGGAAGAGATGCAAGCAAAATTGAAATCTGTTGAAGAACAAGTTAAGAAATTACAATTAAGTAAAAGATAGTGTTATATGTTCGTAAATATAAATCAATGTATTAATGTAGTCTCGTTTTTTCACCATATGCTGACTAGGGTTAATATCTAATCGACGGTCTCAAGGGCCCTCGCAGTGGATGGCATCGATTTTCGCATATCGGTTATCAACGGCAAGTGAAATTTTTCATGTCCTACAGTGCCAGTAATAGTACCAGTAAAGTCAGTTCCCCTGAAGAGGAGGGAAGGAAGACGAAATTTAGAAGAAATTATAGAGCTTGTTTGAATTGTCGACTCAGAAAAGTCAAATGTGATTTAGGTTCAGTCGATAATCCCGTGGAAGGGAAATGTGCTCGATGCAGAAGAGAACGAAAAGATTGTGTGTTTGTGGAGTCAAAGAGAGGTGGAACCAATTCAAGTTCCAAGAAGAGGAAGACCAGTGAATTTGAACCTCCTTTTTACAGTCCCAAACCTGAAGAAAATATTCCATATGCTAATCAACCATCCACATTCCACACCCAGTCAAATTACCAGCTGCCAACTTATCAACAGTCTTACCAAGAAGGATATCACAGGTTCACTCCTGACCCTCCATCGAGCTCCGAAACCCAACCGAAAGAATCCCAAACTCCCCAAACTGACACAGGCCATTTTTCAACAATGGAAGGTGCTCTTGTATATTTGGCCAAAGCTGCGGGAACCATAGCCAAGGCTGATGAAAGGGACAATATAGATGCAGATAAACGTCACCAGCAGCTTGAAGAAGACATGAATAGTGACGGAAATGGTAGTGGTAATACTGTTAACGAAGGTTCTCTGAGTGAACGGGTGGATAACTATAAGAAGATAATGGCAGAAGCCGTGGGAGGACAAACGAAAATCCCCAAACACATTCAAGATCAGTCAAACTATATGAGCATCCCCATAACAAATGAGTTCTCTATACGTCCCAAAGGAGCTAACAAACTCTCCAATATCGACTACATTGGAGAGTATGGGCTACTTACGGAATATGAAGCTGAGATGCTTGTTAATCTCTTTTTCACCACCATGCATCCTTACTTTCCTCATATTCCTCTATTCTTGCACAAACCTCAGGTGTTAGCCGGATACCCTATTCTTCTTTGTGCTATTTTAACCATATCATCTCGTTACCATTCCTTAGACGATAACCCCAATAATATTACAACGGGAAACGTCGATGGGGTCCCTCGTAATATCGAGATTCACGATAAATTATGGTTGTATGTGCAAAGATTGATTTCCCAGACTGTGTGGGCCGAGGCCAGTACCAGATCTGTTGGAACTGTGTTTGCATTTCTTCTTCTCACAGAGTGGAATCCTCGTGCCATCCACTGGAGATGGACAGATTATGCTAATAGACCCGAAGATTCAAATGGATGCAAGGAAAATGATGAGGAGGAGCCCAAGAATAAGGAGCAGAACCTTGCAGGACTTGGGGCCATGAGGAGAAGTTATAGAATGGCTTGGATGTTGATTGGTTCAGCCGTTAGGTTGGCTCAGGATATGGGGTTCATGGAGGTAAGTCCAAAGACATTTTTGGCTACTCATATAAGTGAGATTAACAGTGTTATGAATATAAGTAGAAGATCTATGCTTTCACATTCATTGTCAGAACTTGAAGTTGACGATGAAAATACTGCAGATGATGGGGATACAGATTTCGACCATGATTATAAAATACAAAGTATGTCAGAGGAAGAAATCAAAGAAAAATCTAGGGAGCCAATGAGATTTAGTTTTAGACAGAAAGCTAAAATTGAGTTATTGCAAATCATGTCTTTGAGTAACGAATCACTTTATGGGTATAAAGCTCAATTGGGTAAATTGACTCAGAGACAAAATCTAGCAGTTTTGTGTATTCTTTCACCATTATTGGGAAATTGGGAGAGAAAGTACAAGAAGCTCATGAAACCATCTAATTACAAGAACTACAATCTCAGTAATTCCAATCTTTTATTGGAACAGAGTTCAAAGTTGGCTCACGAATTACACGATTGCATTGAACATGAAAGTTACATATTCGAGTTCAACTATGCAAAATTGTATGTGTATTCTCTAGCTTTATCATCTACCCCCAAAACCGAAGTGGAAGATTTATCTTCCTTGGGAAAGAAGGGGAAGAAAACTAGGGTCAATCTTAAATTGGATGAAATATCAAAATCTGCAAAGTATATTGAGCAAGCGTTCTTTGCTGCAAATGAGATGTTAGCTGTTGGTCATAGAGTTCATAAGTTGAAGATGCTTCGATTCATGCCCGTGAGATGGGTGACCAGAATTGTTAGAGCCGTTGCATTTATCGTTAAGTGTTACTTAACTATAACGGCCCATAAAAGACTGACAACAAATGTAGATTCAGCTATCATTGGTAGTGATAACTTTGATGCCACTATCTTGTCATTATCCTTGATCCCAGTTGACGAGATCATGCATAGTATTAAGAAAGCTGCCATTACTTTGAGGGACTGTTCTCCAGACGAATTACATCTATGCACCAGATATTCAAATGTGTTGATGTATTTATGCTCAGAGATGAAGTCTAAGACAAAAAACTCTGATGAATTCTCTAAAAGCACTCAACAGCCTTCATCTTTCCACCAATCTCTCTCTCAAGGGGACTCAACCAATCAAGTGTTCCTGGGCCGTGGTGGCTCTCATTCAGGTTCTACTTCTAGTGTTAATTTGAATCAATATCTCCAAGCTCAGAATGAATTCAACAAACCTTTCAATTCAGGGGACAAACCGCAGATGTCACAAGTTGTGAATGACTCAGACATGAATCTCAATGACAACTTCTCTGCCCCAGAGATATCGACTCCTTTGAACAACATGATTGGCGACAGTGAGGTAATGGAATGGTTCATGACTAACAAAAATGTGGGTCTTGATTTTGTTGGACCATGGACGGAAATGATAGAGCAGCAATTGAATGACAACGATGAATTTAATTTCGAAGAGGCATTACTCTAAAATTATGTATTTTACAATATATACGTTAATTCATGAATTCGGGACTTTGTAGATTATTCATCAATGCAAATAAAGTGTTTTGAGACTCTCCACTTAAATTTTGAACTCTATTATTAGTATAAACGTCTGTAGTACCTTGTTCATAATTGTATGGATCGGTCCCATTGTAGTCCATAGCACCTTCGGTATAGATAGATCTTGATACTGGAACCGGTGTTTGCGATCGAGAGATGGGTTGAATCGGTGCCCTACTAGCGAAGAATGCTGGCTCGTCGGTATTTACAACTGCTGATTGACGAATCTTGTCTTGTATGCTCTGGTTTTGAATTTCTTGGTTAGGATTGAAGATCTCATATTTCCTGTCTAACGGACCAGAAGCTCGGGACAGCTCTCCATTGTGTAATACGGGTGCTTGCCCATTACCAGGAGTGGATAAGAACCGGAAATTTGCCAAAGATGCAAATGAACAGTCATCGTATGGATTATAGTAGTGTTTACCGATGGCAAAATGTCGGTCAGGTGTCACTATATCTTTGATATCGATATCAAAATTCAAAGTATAGTTCAATTCTGGAGTCTTTGAAAGATATTCATTCACTTGTTCCAATTTCTTGATGCAATTTTGGGCATTTATGTTACCATTATTAGCCATGTTTTTAAGAAGAGCAACTGCTTGATTGACAATTACAAGACTAGAAGGATCCGTGACGCAAGACATGATGATTATGAGAATCGATATGAATAGATACTGACTGTCATAGAATCCCACGGTGAATAGTCTATCAATTTCGTATAATTTGAGAAGTATGTTAATATTGGCAACAGAGCAGGATATAGACTTATTAACCAAAGTCTCAACTTCAGTTCTATTATCGAAAATGTTAGTTTTGTAAGCTCTGAAAATGGAGGATATAAGTGGTTTCGTTATCATTGAAACCAACAAGTTGAATCTTAAAAACAAATTGACAACTTTCCTACCCTCGTTCTCTATAACGTTACAATTCTTATATTGATACAAGTAAGGTACTTCAAAATCTCTCACAAGCTCATTAAAACAATACACCACATCCTGCATTAGTTTTTTGTGGTTGAACTGTTCAGTATTTATATAATTAACAGTGAACGTTCTCATATGTGCACCATAAATTTTAGCAATAGATTTCGAGATGTATTTGGCTAATTGAACATTAACTTCTAGTAAATTTATTTCAAAGTTATCATTCAATACCACACTGTTTTCTCCTGGCAAATCAACGTCTGTTTCGGTGTAATCTATCTGAGCTGGGTGGTTCAATCTTGAAGTCCAAGTGGCATCAGTCACAAAGACAGTCCACCAAACTCGTTTACGCTTTTCCTGAGTTATTAGAGTAGAAGGGTCTGATGATGAAGCCTTGGTCGGTTGTCTATGAAGGTTCAAGGAGATAGCGGACCTGATAGCCACACCAAAGTAATTATACACGGTGTTATACCGGTTCAAATTGGCCGAGTAAAGGGCCATCAACACCGATGCTTGAATGAATTCCAATCCCACCACTTCATGGGTTAAATTCAATAATTCAGATGCCATTAAATAGAATTGCATTCCCGGGATCTGGTCTTCTTGATTAGCGAGAAGATTGGATATTTGCTCTCCATAAGCTATGAGAATGAAAAAATAGCATAGTCTATGTCTTTTCACTTTATCGTTATAATATTTAAGTCTTGCTTTATCAGAGCCATCAGCAGCATCAAAAAATGCATAAACATCTTCAACCATTGATTTGTAACTATTTACATCGACCAAATAAAATTCATTAGCATAGTGGATGAGCACCGTCTCGATGAGCTTTAAAGCAACCAGTTTGGACGGTAGTCTCCCATTTATAGAATTAACTAATCTCCATTTTATGGCCTCGTTGGCATCATCAGCAACAAGATAATCCTCGAGTCCCGTGTTATTAAATAAAAGTTCTTGACTTTGCTCATCAAGTCTTTCTTGAATCACCTGCTGATCGGATTTATACAGATTGAGAGTGTTGTGGCAAGGTTGATTTGAAGCAAACAAATCTTCATAATGTTTAACTTTATCATGAAGTTTATTTAAATCACTTTCCATTATCATAATCTTTCGATCTCGTACTGGATATGAACATGAATCTGCTTTATTTAGGTTTTTACAGTTTGAGCAAGGTTTTTCACCTGAACATTTAATTTTTGAAGTTTTACAGCTTGTACAAGCATAATGAGATCTTCCATAAACTTTGAGAGGTTTTGGTTTTGATATTCCACCAGTCATATTTTATAGTTTAATGATTTTTTTTATTTGACATAAAAGGTGACACTGCTCAAAGTCGCAAAACACTTAAAGCCGATGATCACTGGGCCAACAGGCATGAACTTTTAGCGCGAGATGGCGATAAATCGTATGACTGTTAGCGCGAGAGGTCATTGGCCCGTCAACCTGTAATTTTCTCCTAAACCGGCGCGCGAAGCGCAATTAAAAAAAGTGGCTTAGGAATTGACACTTTCCCAGTTTAGAATGGTTGCGAAAACTTTGATTTTAAATCAATCTATATTTCTATAAACACCAAATCGAGCCCAAATACGAAACTAAAACGAAAAAGAAAACGGAACATAATACATAACGGGTATAAAACTTTAATTAGACTGAGAAAACTTCAATCTTAGCATTAGATTTATCAGAAGCAGTGACAACACAATAAGAGGCACCTAATGATTTTTCATTAGATCCACCTGAAATACCGTTGTATCCAGTCTTTGATGGATCAATTTCACAATCTAATCCGTTACATTTACCTTCGTCATCACACGTGATTCTAACACCGAAGTTTGGCAATTTATCTTTGAAATCATCAAGGTATTTTGGATTCCAACCAATTTTGATGAAAGTGTTTCCATCTTTATCCATGTTAACACCTCCAACATATGGAGACCAGTTACCTTGAGCCTTTTCTTTGGTTCCCCAGACACAAGCATCTTCAGTTGAGATACCTGGGCTGTTAATATAGTAGTGAGCAGCGGTACCAGAGTAGTAATCTGGACCTGGGACAGCCAAATCATTTTCATCATTACCATCAACACTTGTTGGAATCAACATAGCTTCGTTACCTGGCAAAACGGTTTGACAGAAAGCAACTTCCTTATCGGCTTTGTTACTGGCCTTTAAGGTACCTTCACCATCAACACAAAAGTCCTTATCACTAAAAGGTTTAGAGATAGAACCATCGTCTTCACAGTAAATACCACCATTCATTGATTCAGGGTAAGAATAAGTGGTAGCAGATTTATCCCATTGGGCCATTAATTTACCGGCAGGACAAGCGTATGGGCAGTAAGATCCAGCGGTACATTTTTGATCTGGTGAAAGGGCCCAACCAGCGTTATCTTTTTTTGGAGTGACAGAAACTAATCCTTTATCGGATGGGAATTTACAAGTAGTTTCTCTCTTTTCAACTGGAGCAGCAATAGCTAAAGAAGCTAAAGAAATAGCTAAAATTTGATTGAATAACATAGTGAATGTGTTAAGTTTGTTTTAATGAATGTGAGTTTAGCTAAAATAAAGTGAATGAATAAGTCTCCTATAAAAGAATGAATGGAGTACTTTAAGATAACTTAAGGAATGAACGTAGTTAAAGAAATTCTACAGAGAGATATTCAGAGTCTTTTATAGTTGATAGATTAATGGCTGCAACAAGTGAAAAAATTTTCCGGTCCATAGTTAATGAATGAGAAAGAAATCTAGATTTGCAGGGGAAATGCAACACTCAAATCGAGACCTTACCTGATCCAGCTAATAAGATTTCTTTATTAGGAAATATAATTGGGATTTATGTTTCCGAGACGGTATCAGGGTTCACTTCCCATTGTATACAGGACTCGAGCGAAAATTTTTTTGCAGGAAAAAGAAAAAAACCTGCTTTAAACGGTTTTCCGATTGCCCTATACCTGTATAAACCGTTAGGCATACCGGGGGAGTGCGTCGGGCCTGGTATAGGTGGCAAATTCTTGGAGGTTAAGATCAGATCTTAGGTGTTTTCGGAATTAGCCATGCAAACGGTTTATGTGGTCTAGAATTGGTAGTTTAAGCCATTTAACATGTCACTTCTAGAACAGCAAAATTAACCGGTTTTATAAGTATATAGCACTTGAAATTTTAGTTATACAAGACCCTTACAATTAACCCCTATTTGAATATAAAACCGATGTACATAGATTTTTAACATGCTAATTGAAAATATTTTGGACCAAAAGTGTCAATTTTGCAACCTTTGAGATTTTCATAGCTCATCTCATCGCACATAAAAAAATTTCACTAAGTCGTATATATGAGCTTGACTAAGCAAGTTAAGACTAATTTAGAACATTATAATTTATGGACAGATGTTGAAGTGATTTGTATAAGTGGCGAAGTACAGCAAAAGTCCCAAGATCCAGAATCGATTGAGGTATTACGCGGACTTGCTAAATCAAGTAACACCAAAGAGTGGGTAGTGCCGCAAATGGTTCATCCACAACATGACATAACTGTAAAGCAAATGAATAGTTGGTTTAGGGGCATTGAACAAGTAAATGGTGAACGTCCGTCGCAATTGTTAGTAGCATTGGTTAATAGTGATTCTACAGTCGTGTATTATCGAATCCATGATGGTATTGCTAAACCAGTTAATTAGTTAATTATGATAATGAATTCTATTAAATTTCTATTAAAACGAGTCGTCGTTGGATTTTCTCTTGGTCTTTTGTCGGCGGATTTCAAGATCTAATATCTTGGTAGGACTAGGCAGTCTGGACCTCACACTATTTGCAGCAGCCGTGAATTGGAATTGGGGGATTTCTTTATGCAAAACACTTGAATGATCATAATCTTCATCTTCTCTCTCAGCATCACTATTGTATCCACTTAAAGTGTAGTTTCCTACTGAGTACCGACTTCTATGCTCTCTCAGGCCCAAATCAAGTACACTGGAAGATTTCCGGTTGTAATCACCAGAAATACTTAGTTTCTTCTTAATTGAGCTATGACTACTTCTACTGGGAGTTTTTCGGATCAGTCTAGGGTTTGAAGAATTTCTTCGTATCACCAGCCCTATAGTTTCATTTGACTGGGAATTACGAGAGTAGAAATATGGCATTGAAATATTGGGGTACGCTACAGCTGAAGTGTCAGAACTTGATACAGACTGAGACTCTTGAGAATCAGTTTCATCATGATAAAAGTCTAGTTGGTCCAGTGAGTCATCTTCAGAGTCCGAATCATCTATTTTATTTGTACGAGGTTTAACCTTCCTCACGGCGAAATAGGATCCATAATGATGAAATAACTCTGTACCTAATTTGTCACACTGCACCATGAATTCTACCATTTCAGATTCAGTAATTAGTTGTTTGCCATACTTGAACTTCTCATAAAGCTTAAGCATTCTATCGACGTAATCGAACTGATCATAACTGGCGTATTGTTTATCAACAAGATTCCTGACCATCAGGATAATGATCAGTCTCATAGTGAAGTGACGAGGTAATTTAACAGCCATCGACGTAAAACTATCGTGGAACGTGAACTTATCACCAAAACTTCTCACCACATCTTCATACATCAAATTTGGTGGTAAAAGTCCGTTCCGTTTTATATAAGCCGGTGGTGAGAGTCCCAGATGGGCTATTTGATCGTACAAAGGACCAGCTTTTCGAGACACTTCCTGGCACTCGTCGTACTTTGTGGTGATATGCCGTATAACGTATTTCGGTAAGTCATTATTGGTGGGAATATATACACTCTTTGATGGGATATCGTTCATTGAAACTCGATGCTGATACACTCTCAGAAAGTAAAGAAAGAAACTTGCAACTAGGAACAAAACACAAACCACAATTACAATGAAAAGCTTGACACCTCTGGCGGACGCTGATGAGGTTTGAATAATCACATCTATAGGGGTTACTGCAATTAGCACGAGCATTAGGGTGATGAGAATCACCAACGACACCGAGTAAATCCATTTAAAAAGTCTTCTTGGGAGGTTAAAACTTTGGAGTTGGGGTCCTAGTTCTGTGTGGACTGTTCGTATTCGGTGGGAGTTTCGATTCCCTCGCCTTGGGAATGGCGATGGAATGGGGTATGCTGGGTCCATTGTGAGTAAATAGAGTAAATAGTGAGAAATGCGAAGTTGTTGTGGGGTGAGGGAGCGCGGTGAGGCGGGAGGGCGTGGTAAGACGGTGGTAGGGCGGTAGACCCCGCGGAAGATACCGCAATTTTACTGGTATTGTTGATTAGATTATTTAGTCTTATTTTTGGGAAATTATGTTATATGCTTTTAGTTGTAGACTTATATATGCCTTTAGTTGTATAGATTTCTTATATATACTCGTACTCTAATAGTTTTCCACACAGACAGTACTTATGTTCTGCATTACCAGGCAAATGGCTGCGAAAAGTATCTAAGACAAGATATCATAAGATGCATGAAGCCAGCACCCTACTACATTCATGCAAATCTGTTTCAAGCGTAATACTTGAAGAATCGGAAGCTGTTTTAAAGACTATTATGAAATTTAAAAACTGAGATATCACCAAATAGCAGGAAATATCATAAAGTAGTAGGAAATAGCAGGAAGTAGTAGGAAATAGCAGGAAATATCATGAAATACCAGGAAATGACAGAAGGTTGTCAAAGTTCCCAAAGGCTCCTAAAGTTCCCAAGGGCTCCCAAATGGTATCTGGCCTCTAAGAACCATTTTCAACCAGTTGAATGAAGAGTCATTAAAGTGTCATTAATGGCTGCAAAAGCGAAACTCCAAAAAGTAAATCTATACACTCCAGCAAATACAACAAAAACTCTCTGTATATTTACCAAACAATCAACTACCCATCTAAACCATTCACCGTATCAATCAATTGGCAATACCCACTGGTGCTGGCCATACGGTGACCAGCACACGACCTCTAAAATCACATTTGTGGTGTACATCAAGTGTCCCACCCAGCCCTAATATCCCATGCCATCGCCCACTGCCCACTACTCACACTGTCCACTACTCATACTGGCCACTACTCACACTGGCCACTACTCATACTGGCCACTACTCACACCATCCCACCGTTCCACACTCTACCAATCACACCATTCTATCATCCTGCATACCGTCGCACCGTGTGGCTCTTATCTAATCTCACTTTTCAATCTAAGCAATGGAAAAGACTATCACCACCGAACCTAAAGTCCTAAAATTTGTGCCCCTATTAATATCATCATTGATTCTCCTATCCTTGTACTTGTACACTCCACCACAAATTGACCCGTTGTACCAGCTTTTCCACGACGACAGAATCCACACCCTAGACCCTCGTCAGCCTGACCTAAACCCCAATGAATCCCATCTCCACATCGGACACCACGCCATGGTCAGCAGTGACGTGGACGTATGTTCCACCATGGGTAAAGAAATCCTCTTGAACGGTGGAAACGCTGCCGATGCTGCAGTGACCGTCGCTTTGTGTATTGGTAGTATTAATTCTGCGTCTTCAGGTATTGGAGGAGGAGGATTTATCACCAGTTTTTTGGCCAAAAATGCCTCTGCAATCACCATTGACGCCCGAGAAATGGCACCGGGTCTTTCTTTTGAAGATATGTTTGAAAAAAACCCGATTTTATCCACCATTGGTGGGTTGAGTAGTGGTATACCTGGAGAACTCAAAGGATTAGATTACTTGTTTCACACCCATGGATCTGGCAATTTGACATGGCAGCAAGTTATACAACCGGTTATTGAATTGAACAAGAATGGGTTTGTATGTCAAGCAGTGTGTGCTTCAAGTATTCAATCTTTACAAGAACGGTATTTCGCCAGAATACCTGCATTGAGCAAGAATTGGGATTTCATATACAACAAAGATGGAACCACCAAGAAAGTTGGTGATATTATTAAGAGACCCAATTTGGCTCATACTTTAGATTTAGTGGCTAAGAATGGATCTCTGGATATCTTTTACGATCCATATGGCCCCATTGCATCTCATTTAATTGCCATAAATAAGCAATGGGGAGGTTTATTCACCGAGAATGATTTCTCGGTTTACGACGTCAATGTTGAACCTGCTCTTTCTCATAAATTTCATGATACGGTGGTGCATACACTGAGTGGTGTTAGTTCAGGGTTGGTACTTTTAAGTGGTCTCAACTTATTTAGTAAACTCTACAGTCCAACTGACGATAGTTGGCTCACATTTCATAAAGCCATTGAAACCATGAAATGGATGGCTTCGGTAAGAACAAGACTTGGAGGCTATAACTCTGAGGCAGACTACGAAGAGCTTGTAAATAAGTATTTATCTCAGGAATGGAGTGAGTATATAGCCAGTGAGAAGTACTCGGATAACCAAACATTTGATTGGTCTCATTACGAACCTTTATATGAACTTACAGAGCCACATGGTACATCTCATTTTTCAATTCTAGATGATCAAGATAATGGAGTCAGTATGACCACCACTGTTAACCTTCTTTTTGGTAGTATTGTGTATGACCCGGTGACAGGGATCATTCTCAATAACGAGATGGACGATTTCTCCAGTAAATCATTCAACAATTCATTTGGTCTTGAACCTTCAAAGAGAAATTTGGTTCAGCCTTACAAGAGACCTTTATCATCTACGGCTCCTACGATAGTTTTAAAACATGGGAGACCAGATTTGCTCATTGGAGCAGCTGGTGGTAGTCGTATTACTACATCGGTTTTCCAAGCTATATGTAGAGTTTATTTGGCCAATCAGTCCCTTTTGCAATCCATATCTTACCCAAGATTTCATGATCAGCTTATTCCTGATTACGTATTATTAGAAAATTCAACCTTAACTGAAATGGAGATGGGGCATGGAATTCTTGACCTGCTTAAACTTCTCGGACATAAGTTTAAAGATACAGGACCTGAAACATCCATGAATGCGATCAAAAGGACTGGCAGTGATATCCACGGAGTATCAGATTTTTGGCGTAAAATGGCAGAATCCGATGGTTACTAACGGAGATAAGACTCACCGGATAAGCCTTACGGAACCACTTCCGAAGTTCCTTTAATCCTTTTCTATTTAGATTATACAGTATATACATTAACAAGTGATATATCCCTTTAATACTACCTAGCTCTACATTGCATATCCCGGGTTTACCATATGTGCAATATTACTGGCCCGTATGGCCCACCTCCACCATTAGGGAGATGCCCCACAAAAATTACCCAATTTGTTTGGTGCGCGCACGCCGGTACATCATTCGGAGTTTACTCAAAGCTAAATCATATAAAACCGCAAATATCCCACCGTTTCGCCAATGACTTTCCAACACCAGGGAGAACTACAAAAATTACCAATACCTGAATTATCTCAAACATGTACAAATTATCTTAAAGTTTTAAAACCTCTTCAAACTGAGAAAGAATACGAGAGGACTCTTGAAGCTGTGGCTCAATTCATGAAATCCGGGGCAGGGCCTTATTTGGATCACCAGTTGCGGGAATACGCAAACACCAGAAATAGTTATATTGAGCAATTTTGGTATGATTCATATCTTAATTATGATTCGCCAGTGGTTTTAAATTTAAATCCTTTTTTCCTTTTAGAAGATGATCCATTCAATAATGAATCAAATTCAGTTAACCCCCAAGTTAAAAGAGCCGCATCGCTCACCTTGTCGTCACTCAAATTTATCAGAGCTTTGAAAAATGAAACTTTATCGGTGGACAAGTTGAAAAATGGTCAAGTATTGGATATGTATCAATATTCTAAATTATTTGGTTCGGCAAGAATCCCAACTGATAATGGGTGTGTTATGCAAAGCGATCAAAATTCTAACCACATTGTGGTGCTCTCAAAATCTCAATTTTACTGGTTTGATGTATTGAACAAATCGAATGATTTGATCTTATCGGAATCAGATTTGATTATCAATTTCAATTCTATCATTAAAGACTCTTTAAATACCAATCCTAATGAGATTGCAAAGTCTTCTTTTGGGATCTTGTCCACTGAGAACAGGAGAGTTTGGAGCAAATTGAGAAACACAAATTTGAATAATAACAGAACCAATAGAGAGATCTTATCGATTATTGATTCGGCTTTATTTATCTTGTGTTTGGACGATATTAAATTGAATGATTTGTCAGATTTGGCCCAAAATATGCTTTGTGGTACTTCGGTCTTACACAAAGGTGTTCAAGTGGGAACCTGTACAAACAGATGGTACGATAAACTTCAAATCATCATTACTCAAAACGGGAAAGCTGGTATAAATTTCGAACATACGGGTGTTGATGGTCATACGGTGTTGAGATTTGTATCTGATATTTATACCGATTCAATTCTTAGTTTTGCTCATCAAATTAATGCTAATTCTCCTAATTTATGGGGTGATGATGGTAAAAAAATCTCTTCTGATAAGAGTGAAAAATTGATCACTATCCCCCGGAAATTGGAATGGGATTTGACCCCTGATCTCTCTTTGGCATTAAGATTTGCTGAAACAAGATTAAGTGATTTAATCAATCAAAATGAATTCAGACATTTAGAATTCAAAAACTACGGCTCTTCCACCATCAAAAACATGAAATTTTCTCCTGATGCTTTCATGCAAATGGCTTTCCAGGCTACATATTATGCTCTTTATGGAAAGGTAGAGTGTACTTATGAACCAGCTATGACCAAACATTTCTTTCATGGAAGAACCGAAGCCATAAGAACTGTAAGTCAAGAGTCTAATCTCTTCGTCAGAAAGTTTTTTGACCCTACTGTAAGCAATAAGGACAAACTTGAGTTTCTTTCAAATGCTTGTAATTATCATTCTAAGCAAACCAAATTGGCTTCGAGTGGTCAGGGAGTCGATAGGCACTTGTTTGCGTTGTTTTGCATTTGGAAAAGGTATTTTGACGAAAGTGTGGAAGAAGAAGAAACTGGTGATGATGATTCTGACCATACTCTCGGAAATGATAGTGCTGCCAATGTTAATAAACAGCTTTTACAAGAGATTCCTTCGTTGTTTGCAGATTCGGGTTGGGACAAATTAAATAATACGGTGATTTCAACATCTAACTGTGGTAATCCTTCCCTTAGATTGTTTGGTTTTGGACCTGTAAGTGCCAATGGATTTGGTATTGGGTATATTATTAAAGATGATTCTGTATCAATTTGTGCTTCTTCAAAGCATAGGCAAACCGGGAGGTTTTTGGCAACTTTGGAGTCTTATTTGAATGAAATTTACAGAATTTTCAAAGAAGCTAATGCTCCGAACAGAGACATTTTATCTTCTCCGGTAGAGACTAGAATGGATTCTGAAAAAGGCAACAAGGTTAATGTCTATAATCCAAAACCGGCAAATCCTTCTCCAATGTCTAGTTTACTTGGAGGATATGGATATTTCGACGTTGGTGAGGATGAAATCAAGTCTCGTGGTCCAACACCAGAACCACCATTCTTGAATAGACACAATAGTGGTTTCTCTATCAAAGAAATCGGAAAGAAACTCCGTTTGTCTGAGTACTAGTTGCCAAAATTATTTATTATTTATTTATTTACTATTTATTTATTTATTATTTATTACATGATTACGAATACTAGCACGCCGTAGATAACGTAAGTGACAAGAAGGCAGTCGAATTGGCTATTGGGTTGATTGTTACTATTGATCCGAGTAGACAGAAAATGACCCCTATTTACCATGACAGGAGACTTAAATCATAACAAATATAAATTAAATATATATATCTAACTAAAATTCACTTAAAGCGACAGCAGTGGCCTGGAAGTCATCATGAGAGATAGAAACATTGACATTCTTAACACCAGCCTTGTCGGCAGCTTCTCTAGCAGTACCAGTCAAGGAAACTTGAGGAGCTCCTTTTGCATCACGAGCAACTTGAATATCAATCAAAGCTGCACCAGCACCTTGAGATTTAACTCCCAAAGCTTTGAAAACAGCTTCTTTAGCAGACCAAGTTCCGGTGAAAGAAGCTTGAGGATGAGCAGACTTGTAACAATATTCTTGTTCTTCCTTGGTGAAGTTTCTTTCGATGAAAGTATCATTACTCAAGTTAATAGCACTCAAAAGCTCAACGTCAACACCGACACCTTTACTGGAACCATTCAAAGCACTTAAAGCTTTAGCGACTTCAGTAGAGGTCTTGGTAACATAACTATCAGCAGATTGAATACCCTTATTGCTGAATTCATAGTCTTTCTTTTTACCATCAGCAACACGAGCTAATGGATCTAAGTAGACCAGTTTTTCTAATTCTTCAACGTAAGGAGCTTCATTCTTTTGAACAAACATGGTGTTTCTGGTGATAGCATTGTGCATGTATCTGTAAGTCTTCTTGTTTCTAGCAGCGACCTTAGTAGCGTATTCTTCATAGGTAGTTTGATCTAAAACGGCATATAAGTAATCTGGATGGATAACAATAGCTTGAGCACCCTTTTGACCAAAACCAAAAGAAGTAACAGATACAGCCTTGATACCATCAGTTTGAATAGATCTTGATGGGAATAAGACGTAATCAAATTCTTGTAATACTTGATCAACATTATCAGCATTTCTGTTACCTGGAACAAGACCAGTTTGTAAAATTTGTAAAGCACCATTCAACATCCAAGCACCGGCAGCACCCTTTGGATGACCAGTCAAGAATTTTTGGAAAACACCAAAGACTGGGTTACCTTCAGTTCTACCCAAGTGCTTCATCATGGAGTGAACGGTCAAAGTTTCATTCTTATCGTTCGCCTTAGTAGAAGTACCGTGGAAAGAAGCAACACCTAAATCATCAATGGTTAAACCATAAGTAGCCAAGGCTCCTCTCAATGGAGCAATTCTTGGGTCAGCCTTATAGAATTCGTTACCCCATTGTCTCTTAGCATCTGCAATTTGACGTTTGGCTTCTCTGTTAATTTCTTCAGCACGTTCAGCCATGAATTCTTCCTTACTGAATTCTTGTTGGAAATCTTGGTAGGATTCTTTAGCAAGATCAGCTTCTTCGTGTAAGTATTCATATTCAGATTCTCTCCAAGATTCAATTTGACTCAATCTTTGTTTCAATTGTCTAGCTCTGTATTTGATGTTTAATTTAGGAGATGGGAATTTCAAATCACCGTGATATTCTCTGGCGGTGGTCAAAATACCTTTACCTGGAGCAGGAACAGATTTACCAATCTTGTCAGAAGCAGTAGCAGACATAGCCAAGATACCATAAATTGGGACACCCATTTTAACGGCCAAGTCAGCAGTCATAATAACTTGAGTACCAGAACCTTGAGATTCCATGAATCCACTTCTAGTAGTAGTGGTTGGTCTGGACATTTCACTTGGAGTTCTTCCGTGATCAAATTCGTCATATGAGTTAGAAGTAGCATTCATGTTACCGAATTCATGAGAACTTTCTTCTTGGAAGTCATCTAAACCACCGACAACACAAATCTTAGCTTTCTTGGCCAAAATGGTTTCAACACCCAATTCAACAGATTCAATAGCAGTGGCACAAGCACCAACAGGGGTTCTAATTGGACCAGATGATGATAATAATAACATATTAATCCAAGCAGGCATGGTGTTAATGAAAGATTCTTGTAAGATATCATTTTGAACTGGTTTATCTTCATATCTATCCTTGAACATACCCTTCATGGCACTAATACCACCCATACCAGAACCAATACAGTTACCTAATTCAGAAAGATGAACGTATTTGTAGAATTCGTAAGGGTCGGTAACACCAGAAGACAACAAGGCTTCGACAGTTGCAACCAAAGCGTACAAGGTAACAGGGTCAACTTGACTAATGATATCTTCTTCGATACCGTAAGTCTTAGCATCCCAACCAGTTGGAATTTGACCTGCAACAAGACGGTCATATTTCAAAGCCTTTGGAATGTATAAGGTAGCACCCTTCAAGATTCTAATAGAGTATTCACCAGATTCTTCATCTTCAAAGATTTCACATTTTTCACCATGTTGAAGTTTGTATTGTTCAGCAACTTCCTTAGAGGCCTCGAATGGATCTAAATCGTGTTGAACAACAACTTCTTGAATGAACTTCTTCTTGTTTGGATCATAACCTTCAAACAATTCTGGTTCGATCAAACGGATACCGGCATGGTCCAAAATGTGTTCTTCATATTTAGCTTTGATTTCATGATCTTCAACTGGGGTTTGAGTCTTAGCATCAATCCAACCAGAGTATGGTTTACCCTTTAATTTACCGTTATGGTATTTGATCAATCCCATAATCCAAGCCATTTCAATGGCACCTTCAATAGAAAATTCACCGTAAGCTTCCATTTCCCATCTGGTTCTAGCATTACCCCATGGACCGACTTCAGAGAAACCGGTAACAACAATAACACTTTCTAAATCTAACATACCTTCCAAATCTGGAGCAATTTGTTTGATTTCCTTGTAAGATTTCAAACCTGGAGAATCAAATTTCATGTTAGATCTTGGTTTAACCTTAAGTTTGTTGTAGTTGTTGTCAACGTTTTCACCATTAATGACCTTTTGTTCAATACTAGATTCAATGGCGACAGCTCTCTTGACGTCAGCAGTTTCTTGTAATTCACTTCTCATTCTACTGGTTACTTCCTTCAAGTTGTCAATGTATTGGAAACCACCATTCAAATCGGCCAATAATGGTTCATCTTGACAAAGTTGAGTGATTTGTGGAGTCAATAAACCTAAGATGTTGAAGGCCATTTCCTTTTGACTGAAGGTTCTAACACCCAAGCTTTCAAAAGATTGAGCAATGATATTGTTAGCACTCATCAAACCAGTACCTCTGGTCCAACCAATGACAGCACCACAAATGGTCAATTTGGTTCCCCAATCTTCAGATTTCCATCTGTTGAATAAGGTTTCCAATGAGATCTTAGATTCAGAGTACAAACCATCGAAACCAAAAGTACCGTGATTTGGTGATAATGGTAAGATAACTTGGGCTGGTCTAGTGTCAGTAGTCTTTCTGGTCTTGACCCTACCTAAGAGTCTCAACAAGTTAGTCAACATAATTCTGTGAGCCAATTCGGACTTAGAATCAATGTTATCTAAACCGTTACCGTTTTCTGGAATGGCAGCAAATGGAATAATGGCATCCAAATCCCATCCAAGACCACCTTGTTTTGGATCATTGTAAATGTAATCAACCAAAGCGTTAACATCACCAACAGAACCTTGATTGAAAGGAACAACAATTAAAGTAGAACCAGAAGCACCATATCTGGTGTACATAGTTTGGTAGTATTCGGTAGTTTTCTTGGAGAATCTTGAAGTGGTAACAACAACTTTAGCACCACCACTGATCAAACCTTGAAGAATTTCAGCACCAATAGAACCAGCACCGGCACCAGTAACAAGAACTTGTTTATCTTTGAAACTCAAACCGTTAATAGCACAAGACTCTAAACCATCCAAATAGATTGAAGAAAGCTTTTGATCATATTCCCAGCCTTCTTTGGAATTCTTTTGAATATGAAGGAATGGAATAGTTTCTGGAGGAATAGTTGAAGAAACTGGTTGCAAGATAGAAGTCTTATCAGGCAATGAAGCAATTTCGTCATCTTCAGAAGTTGGAATTGATAATTCCTCTGGTTCTTCAGTTGGAGTGACAGCTCCGGTTGAAGCAACTGCTTTGTTATCAATTTCATTAGATCTGTCAATAAAGTCGATCAATTGATTGTATAAGACTTGGAAATCTAATTTAGTGTTCTTAGATAAATCTTGTTGCTTGATAATAGTCTTATAAACCTTGGCCAAATCTTCCTTGATGGTTGGTTTACTCTTTTGCTTAGAGATTTCACCACCTTGAGCCATTTCATAAACGTATTGTTCAAATTTTCTAACAGCAGGACTTTCAACTTCTTCATAAATGATGTTACCCTTAGCATCAACTTTAGTAGATGGTTTGGTGATCTTACTAACATCTTTGAAAGCAGGGTCGACATCCAAAACTTGTTTACAGTTATCAATTAATTGTTGACCAAGTTTCTTAGCTAATTTATAAGTTTCACCTTTATGTTCTGGAGTGTGATCAATATGGTATTGCATGAATTTGATCAAAGTAGGGTTAGAACGGTTCATGATTTGAATACATTGGTTAATGGTTTCTCTATCGACAGAAGTCAATTTACCAAAAATGATATCAAAGTACATTGATAAAACATCTTGTCTAGCCCAATTCCAGTAAGAATCATAAGTTCTAGCCTTTAATGGAGAGAAGATTGGTTGGATACCCTTAGCATAGTATTCACCATGTTCTTCTTCCCATAAATCTAATTCTTTTTGTAAAACAGCAGAAGCTTCCTTCTCCTTAACAAAAGACTTAGCACCCTTGTTCAAATCAACTTTCAAGTATCTTGCCAAAGTTTCCAATTGTTGTTTAGCCAAGTTCTTGTTTTCAGCGGTGATAGCATCTAATGCAGCACTATCAATGACAGCACCACCGGCACCTGCACCACCAGCACCGGAATCAGAACCAGAACTCAAGGAGATACCAGACATTGAAGCGTGTTTTTGAGCAATTGTATCCAAGAATTGTTTGGCATCATTTTCGGCACCTAATCTATTAGCTGGTTCATTAACCAAGGCCAATAATAAAACAGAATCTTGTCTACCGGTACCAAATCCATATCTGGTATCTAAGTACTTTCTAGCAGTACTAACAGAAAATCCACCAGGCATCTTGGAAGACATCAATCTACCAATTAAACCATTTGTGGTTTTACCCAATTGACCATTGAAAGAATCTTGAAATTGTTCAGCTAATTCCAGTAATGGAGTTTCTTCTGGTTTTTCAGGAGTAGAACCAAATTCTTTACCTAAATCACCCAAAATTTCATTTTGAACGGTAGATTTACCGTTGACAAGATCTTTAATAGCTTTAGACATTGGAACTTGATCCAAAGATTTCTTTAATTTTTGAGCCACCAATACTTGTAATACCAAAGCAGCAGAAGCCGGTTCATCAGCCACAGCAGCAACTGGTCCAGAAGGAGCTGGAGCAGGAGTTGGAGCAGAAGCAGCTGGGGTTGGAGCAGGAGCTGCAACGGTTGGAGCTGGTTGATCAGCAGCAGCAGAAGCAGCAGGAGCTGGAGCAATAGCACCAGGCATATTACCCCCGTTACCACCATTCAAAGTCTTGGTGATACTTGGTTTATCAGATTCCAAATCAGCAGGGTCTGGGGTGTAATAAATTTGATTAGCGTCTTTTGAATAACATAAAACTTGACGTTGTAAAGATAAAGCAGCATCAAAAGATTCATATTTGGCCTTAATGGTTCTGGAAGCCATACCAGCTAAAGTTGGAGAAGGACCAATTTCAACAACTCTTTCAGTCTTGTTATCTTTCAAAAATACATCTTGAGTTTCAATCCATCTAACTGGAGATGCAAATTGATAAGCTAATAATTCAGTTAACAAGATATGGGAAAGTTCTTGTTCAACTTCTGGACGCATAATTAGATTAAATTAAAAATATTTAATTTTACAGGCGTATATATAGGGAATTTATATATAAATATTCACCAACAAATACGGTTGGATTAACTCAACAAGTTGCAAAACGCACTGGCGTATGTGCAGGCGGTTGGGTATTTTGCGGCCTGGCAGAAAATGTTGAGGTCGTGTACCGCGTAGGCGTTTTGTGAGATGAGACAAGAGTGAAAAATTTCACATTTAATGTGACATGCCCATTGGTGCATTGGATACGTGATTGAATGGTTTTACTATTAAATTAAGTATACAATATATCGATATGTAAAAAATCACCCAACACGTTTGCCTTCTCGTTTTCCCTGATTATATTCGTTTATTTTCAGTTTAAAGTGGTTAAAGAGAACACTTTCGTAGTTGGAATATAAAAGATCATTTCCACCCTATTTTGATGTTGTAAAACTTTTTGTATCATCATAGGACTAATCAACTGATCAACATCTACATCTCTACTTCTCTATTAACAATCAATACGTTTGCCAGTACATAATGCGTTGTGAAACATATTGGGTGCAATTACATACCCGAATGAATCTTGTCGCCCACTATTACCTACAAAAATTGCCCAGATATTGGCTGGATACTTGTTAACGTCTATTTGATGGGGTTCAATTTTGTTGGCGGAAACGTCAAGCTCGTAGAGATTTCGATGTTGAATCGGTGCCTCGAGGCCTAGATCTTTTGGTTTTATATCTTTTAACCGATTACCTGATAGGTTTACAGACATGAGATTTGTGGTATCGTCTTCAAGTTTATGTTTCTCATAGTGTAATTTGAACGCCACGATTTTGTTATTAGATAGGTCTAGGGATTGAAGGCTTGGATGCAAAATTAACTGTGCACTTCGAATTGAATTGTTTGAAAGGTTCAATTTTGTCAAACATTCAAAATCCCTGAATTTGTCATTAGGCACAGCTGTGAGTTTATTGAATTGAAAGTTGACCAGGATTAAAGATTTGGGGAGGTGAGGAATTGTTTTGATATTATTATTTCCTAAGTTTAGCACCTTGAGGCTATTATCAAGATTTACATTACGAAATTTCCCAATATTACAACCACAAAGACTCAATTCGGTGAGTCCAGAGAAAGTGAGATCACTGACTTCGCCAAGATCATTATCATCTAGATTTAGTACTTTGAGAGACTTGCAAAACTTGAATCCTCGAACACTTTTGATGTGATTATAGTTCATGTATAGAGCAAATAAATTCAATTCCTCATTGTCTGCATTTACTTCAAAGTCTATGGGGTCAGATATCTGGTTCTCTGTCAAATGTAATATGGCTAAGGTCTTTGGGAGATAATGACTGGAGACATCTTTGATTCTGTTGGATCCTACACCTAAGCTTTTCAAGTTACTTGGAAATCTGAAGTTACTGAGCGAAGTTAGTAGATTTACTTCCAAAGATAAAGTTATCAAAGATTCAGGAAGTACCAAAAAGTCGAGACTCTTCAATTTAGTACCTCGGAGCTCCAATTTAGTTAATTTAGGTGGAAATTTGACTCTTTTACGCCACTTTATAGGATTATGAGACAAGAGAAGTTCCATTAACGTATCTGGGAAAATCATCGAGTCTAGAGACTTTATTTGGCAGTTTTTTAAACTCATGAAAGTCAAAGACCTGAATATGCTCTTGAAATCTGTAGTAGAAATGACTCTTCCCAATTCAAGAGATTGGATATTAATGCAATAATACAACCTTAGTCTTTCATCATTTGCATTTTCAAATAAATGCTCCACCACAGATATATGTTGTAAATTTGCAGCGTAATTTCGTATCATTATATATAATTGAGAATTGTACTTCTGATTCATACAGTACAAATTTCGTATACTGAAATTCTTTAATGACTTGTTGCTAGTACTAGCTTCCATCAATTTGCACACAAATTCTCCATGTGTACTGTCTTTTATGGAAGTTAAACTTAAAGTCTGTAGGTGTTGAGGAACCTCATACTGAAGAGAATTTTTATCGATCTTGACATGACTCAATCGTAGTGTTTGTATTGACAATGAGATACCGAATCGAATCAGAATTGCCATGGAATTGACCTCTCCAAATGGATTTGGTGAAATGTGTAAATCAGTTACTTTGCTGTCTTTCAAGTAATTATCGTCAATGGTACTCAAATTAGCATTCATTAACCAGAGACGCTTTAAATTGGGGAGAATGCAAAAGTCAACGTCACAGAAGTTTACATAATTCGTTATTTGCATACTGGTCACCTTGTGGTTAAAGTCCATGTCTATGAATTTTTGGAGCATAATATTGAAATCAAACGTTGCAAGTACTCCGGGGTCAAATTCTAGCTCCACATTATAAGTAAAGTTCGCCGATGGGTTTATACTCTGCATTTTGGTGATGATCTCTCGAAACTGGATCAAGTCCGCTATCTCCCAGATATAAAAACTTATAGTTATTTCGTTATCCCATTGACAGTTGAACCGTTTCTCAAGCTCCATGAGCAGATATAGCATTTCTGGGGAAATAACCAAATCCAATTTTTTCTTGGGGATATAGGATGGGGTCAACAAATACATTCCAAGGAACGTGTACTGGTTGACTCTATTGGTAAAACATATATTACAGTTTCTGATGTACTTAGTGATCAGACTAGTTAAATTTGGCATTGATCGAGGATGTTCTAGTTCATTAGCGAGCGAGATTATTTCATTTATATCAAGGTAGGATAGTATATGTCGAACAACCTCGAGAGGTAGTAGCTCTATTATTTCAAATTTCATCATGGCCATTGTACAAGTGAAAAATAGGGCCGTGAAAAATCTCTAGCTATACCGCGAACCGGAGATCGTTTTGATAATGCCGTACCGGTCCGCACGTCAGAGAAGTGTAGAGCCACAGCTAATGCAAGTCGGCTAATTGTAAATTTTATCCCAGATATCATCTTAGATTCCCACTATACTCCTTGACTATGTATCGCTATATAAATGTATATACTAATAGGCTTTAATATTTTACCGAGCCGACTCGCACTTTCACTCAACCTTTTAGCAGCCAAACAGAACACCGGTATTCGAGTTCCCTAGCACGCTCGAACATCACTCACATAAGCTTCTATGGTACCATATACCCCCGCTGATACCTTACCCCCCCCCCCCCCCCAAACACGCCTAAACGTCCTCCAAGATAGACTACAAAAATAGAGACATATGTCCTGTATATAAATATGGCAGAGGTGTGGGGCCTAGGCATATCCTTATCGCGCGCATATTATCAAAACCAACAAATCTTACCTTCCGTCTACTCCCCCAATTTTCAATTATCCTTTAAAGCTTCAATTACTTCTTCATTGCATATCAGCAGTGGAATAGTTTAGATCATGACTCAATTCAATAATCAATTGAAAATCAACAAAGTTCACACCTCAAATCAACGTGGTTATACCCTTGGCTCAACAAATGCGACTTGGAGAAAGATCAAGCAAGCCACCAATGCTTCAGCTCCTGTAAACGAATTCGATTCGGAAGATACAATTATCCAACAGGGCCCCATTGGAGAAATCTTGATGGTTTATCCTAAAGCGTGCGTGTTGGAAATATGGTATTGGTTACCCCCAGTGTTTGGAGATGAAACTACTGCGTCTAAGGATCTCAGTGGTGATACTCTTTACTTTTACGGCCAGGTAGATTTGGGAAGTGATGCAGACGAGAGTGTTGAAGCGATTGACATCATTGAAGGAGATCTCAATTCTAACTATGAAATTCTTGTTACATATAGGGGAGATGTAACAAGACTTGAAATTCAAACGGTTCTGGTAAATAGGCGTGAATCTATAGTGGTCCAGAAATTGGAGTTACCGGAGTTGTTCTATGTTGGTCCTTTAACTACCAAAGTCAACCCCCGGTTTATAGTTGTGGGAAATCTGGAAGGTTATTTATACTTGTTTAGTTGGGATAGTAGGAGACGCGAGTTTATTGATGCAAATACCAATGAGGCAATGATGAACTTGAAGAAATCTACGTGTCTTCCAATTTTAAGAAACTTTAGTATCCTGACAATCGGTGACAATGGTGTTTTATTCAAAACCAGCTGTGCTCATTCAAAGCCTATTTTTGATTTGAATAAGAATTGGTTGGTTTACTCGCCCACAAAAGCCGAATACAATCACATTAGACTCAATCAAGATAAGATAACACCAGTGAAATTACCGACCTCTAAACCTTTGTTGAATAAGCTTTTGGAAAACCTTTCGAATAATGCTTTGGACCTGTTGTTCAAAATTTCAAAGTTTTCAACAACGAAATTAAATGAATATATGAATTCAACAGATAATCTGGACTTGACCATCAAGTCACTAGGAAAGTCTTTGTCTAAAGTATTGAATCAAACAGTCCATACACTCAACGAAACAAAGGCCAACTTCCTGCCTAATGATAATCAAATAATCAAGATTGTCGATTTGTCTAATGATAAAGTCTTGACTATATTCAAAACCCCCGATGGCGTTTCAAATTTGAGCTTTAATCCATATGATTTACAGTTAGTCAATTCTAATATGAGAGGTGATAGTTTCTTTATTTGGGATTTAATCAAGTTACCTGAAGAAGTGTCGTTAATGGGCAGGTTTTCTAGAGGTAAGACATCTGGTGTTATCGATGAATTTTTTTGGTTCATAAATAACAACGAGGATGACCCTGATCCCAAATTGGGTAACGATCTCAGAGGTACCAACTCCGGGTTTGGCTGCATAAACTCCAAATCAGGGACTGTTCATTGGTATAACATCAATTATCTTTTATCAAACCTTAGCAATAACCTTCCCAATTACTTGGGTAAAGAATTCCCCATCAATGCTACTTCTTCTCCTAAGAAGTATTTCTTAAATGATTGGATATTATCTGCTTCTTCCGCTTCTGGAAAGTACAAGAAGTTTATAAGACTCCCAAATCTATTGAAGCTTTCGGACCAAAACTGCTGTGAGTTAAATCAGCTTGGAATTATTGACGCAAGCAATAACCTTAAATTGATCAACCCCTTGAACGGTGACAATTGCTTTAAATACGAACTACCTACTTCCATGTTACAATTAGATACTGGTTACAATAAATTGGAATTAAGGACTTTTGAGAAGAAGCAAGAGAAATTGATACCCTTATCACAGATTGAAATTGAGACATGTAAACCGTTCATGAATTTGATCAATCTAAAGAACATAGAAATCGCTTGTTATGATTTCGATGATTCTAAAACTGATATTGATGCCTTCTATGAAATGTACTCAAATTTACAGAATAACAACATACCTGTTAAAAAGATAAAAATAGAAAATGTTACCGATTCAGAAGATTCCAATGAATTTATCGAGCTGTTAGTCGACGATTTGCTTATTGAATAGTCATGTACTCTGTTTATACGAATAAGAACATATATTGAATACGATCGCATATTACATAGAGCTCCTTATCCATCGAAGCAATTCAACATGAATATTCCATTTTCTGTGTGGCACTCAATCTTCATGCCATGGCAATAAGTTATATCACCTTATACTCAAAACATTTTCCCTGGTTGTCAACCGTAACAACCACGCTTTCAAACATTACATTATTACGCTCAATGATGCCATTGACTTTAACGTTCCCCACATTACCAAGACTATCCAAGGCATACTCTCCTTTGAAAGTATACGACAAGTCACTAGTCTCAATGATGGGTTGATTTAATAGGAAGAACTTGAAGTCCATTAGTTTTATAGCCCTTTGAACAGAAATATCTAAATTTTTCATTGATTTGTCTTCGTTGTCTTTGTGAGCTACAAATTTCAATCCTGAAACACTAGGACAATTAACTTGAAATTTATAGCACATATCAGACTGGGTCAAATGAATTGATTTCCATCTCAAAGCATCTGTAGTATTCAAGATTTTGTTGTTAATCAACAAATTATACACTTTGAATTTGATCCTGTTATCAAGTAGTCCTTCATCAATTGTTAGATTATCAATATCTAGTATGCTTAAATTAGATAGACTATATTTGGATTTGAAAAAATAATTGAAATCTATCCAAAGCGGAAGAAAAATATGTTTCTTTTCGTTATCTGAATCGATGAAATTTAGTAGCTGATAACTGAGGTAGAAGCTCATTGTGCATGTTGATGAAAGTATGATTAGACCAACAATTGTTTGAAGAGGAAGTGGTTTGGGGCTAAGATTTATTTGGGGATTATTGCCAGAGAACTTCCTAGACAGCAATAAATTGAAATATCGCTGTCTGGGGAACCCTGATGATCTGGGAAACGGGTACTTCATTGTGGTGCGATACCATACCATCGCGCGAAGATGTAAAATAAGATATGGTTGATCTCATTGTGACAGTAGGTAAAAAAGGGCACTAAGATATGGATCATTTCATAGGGTTTACTTTCAGCGGCAAAAAGAAAGGGAATTGCTGGTATTTAATGGATGATACCCGCGAGATTCGAACTCGCGCCTCCGAAGAGACCAGGACCTTACCCTGGCGCCTTAGACCGCTCGGCCAGAGTACCCAATTCCCAAAACAAATTTACGGTGGTGGGGCTCATATGCCGTAACTCTACCAAAAAATTTTTGCAAAAGGCCCAGACACCAGCTATACAAGTATCAAGTTTTTCAGAAAAATACATAATCTCCGATAGTCTTTGGTAGCTTTGCATACTAAATGGGTCTTTGAAATTCAGATTTCCCATTTCCGTCGCCCTAATAATCACATCTCATAATGCAATGCAAACTGCAGGTTATTTCTTACAGTTTATTGAGTCAAGATACAACTTGCAGAATGAAAGAGGCATATCTCACACGTCTCATGTAAACCCAAAATAGTAAATCCAGGCCCAAGAAATGGAGAAAGTAGACTCCTAGAATAGTCTCAAGAAGATTTTATCATTACACTTGTGGGATATTTGGGCATGGGATTCAGATAGTTTGAGGGACCTAATCTTGAGCAGGTTATCATAATCGGCATTATCACGCTTATTGTTTGTTTTTTTTCATGCATGAAAAAATATGCAAAGGACAAAAATCATAATTTGGCGAAATTTGCAAATTTTGGATATATTGCAGCTTAGTTCAATAATTCTTTGGACGGTAAAATATTAATAAAGACTTTGTGAGGCTGTATGTAGCTATAGTAACCATTTTGTAGAAAACTGAAAATCCCGCCTGCACTTGATTATAGCCATATTAACTTAATCCAAATCGTCCGCCTTTGGGATTACTAGTCTTTCCATTATCGTCGCCATATAGTTTCCTCTCATAAACTAATCGGAAAATATTGAGATAGTGCAATACATCTATTCATTTTCAAGTATTTCAATATATATCATATACTCTAGAATATCTATCAAGACATTTATTAACAAAAATAAAATGTGGTTAGGAGTTTTTTTTTTTTTTTCTAAACATATGTATTTGGATAATTATACAACTATTTAATTATCTAATACTAGGTGCAGATAAGGAAAATTTAAAGAAAAAACCTTAGTTTGGTATAGTGGTGATAGGATGAAGTAAATGTGTCCGAATTTGTAGGTTTAGATTAACCTAATGAGTTAAGTT
>JAJMIX010000052.1:0-54186 GCA_030563465.1 Yamadazyma diddensiae
ATTCAACTTCACTTGAAGAGGCAACTTCGCTTGATGATTCAACAGCACTTGAAGAAGTGACATCACTGGAGGATGCAAACTGGCTTGATGAGGAAGCAGAACTCGATGAAGTGACCTCACTGGAAGATGAAGTAGCACTGGAGGATGCAACCTGGCTTGATGAGGAAGCAGAGCTGGAGGATGCAGTCTGGCTTGATGAGGAAGCAGAGCTCGATGAAGTTTCGTCAAGCCCTGGAGGTTCTGGAAAACCTTGACATGGCATACATGAAGCAGTGCTTGTGGATCCTGGAGGTACAGGGCCATTGTATCTTATAGCATTTCTTAATGGTAATGACAAGCCACCAAAACCAAAAGCAGAGCTTACGATTTCAAAGTCATTAATATTATAGCCTGTACCTATTCTATACCGGGTAGCGGCTGTGTTTAAGATACCAGCATACACGGTTAAGGTATCACCACTGTAAGCATAACTAAGAATGGGGCTCGAAAGACCCACCACATTTCCACCACCAAATCCGGCAACAGTGAAAGTTTGGGAAGTTGAAAGGGATTGCCCTCTAATACTGGAGCTAGGGCTACTCAAGTATATGACTTGGTCTGTATCAATACCGTTTGTTAGTCCACCAACAGTACCAGCTAAAAACAAATTGGAATTCTCACCAACATTTATACATCCATCACCGAGAATACCAGTAGATTGTTGGTAAACTTGATTAATTAAGCAAATGGTACCATCATTGGTAATATCGCCTGTTCCTGCAGAGAGAGCCCTACCCAAAATGACTCGACCATTTGCTGATCTTGAATTCAATTCAAATACCATCAAACCATCGTTGTTCCAGTTAATTGCTTGAACAGTCATGACGGGAGTACCAACAGATCCATCACCACCAAACCACATGCTTCCTGAATTAATAAAATTTCTGGTAGAAATGGTATAGTCTGGAGGTGTGAGAGTTCTAAAAGAGTTGAAGGCCCAATCACCAGTATTCTCAACGGTTCCTAAAAGGTTTATCATACTGACATCCAAACCTATAAGTGGATTACTGGAAGAAATGTAAAACCCTCCGTCATTTTGGAATGAACCAGTAAAAGTGGAAATAGCATTATCTATAATAGACCAGTAGACTCCAGGAGAAATAGAAGAATCTCCAATGTTAAGGTTTAAAGTTCCTCTGTCGATGGTATTTTCTGTAATGTCAATAGCATCTGTTGACACCAAGTAACCTAAAAGGGCGACAAGGTATAAAAATAACATTATAGTACTTTGAACTTAAGATTTTGAGATATCAGCAAATCAATCATAAATATATATAAATTCTGATGCCCGTCCTGTCTAAAGTATACGCCCAAATAATAAAGTTAAGTCATCTGCATGGCATTCATGCATATCCGTCATTATCCTTGTCGTAAAATTTCTTCATGGCCTATCACAAAGCCGTATAATGATATTCGTATCTCCCAAAAACGCATCGAATTCCATTTGCAGCCGCCGAAAAAGATAAATGCTCGGCTTTCTGTAGTGATCGGCAGGGCTCATGATGAGTTTCATCTGCGACCCAGAAGATTCTGAAATATTGTTCCCCATTCGTAAATGCATTGTGATTTACGACTTACATACATGGTACAGACTATGTTTACTTTTGAATGTTTGATGTAGTACTAGTCGTTTAGCATGAACCAATGGCATTGATGTCAAAGCTGAATCAGATTTGAATTAATCATATGAGACACTTCAAAGACTTTTATTTCTTATATTTAACAGTTTTCGAACGTCGAACGGGGCTACAGAAACCCTGAAAAGGTTTAAAAATATTTCCTCCATACAGAGGTGGTGTGCTTTTTTAGTAAGAAAGGAGTTAACATTAAAATGGGTTCATGATATTTGGGTGGTTCTTGACCCAGAACATTCTACTGGAAACCAACGCCTTCGTAAACCATACGTACGATAAAGTTACCATGAAAACAATACAATCGTCTTAAGAATCATTGACAAAAACCGATTCGATAGTTGGCAAAACTCAATTCAAGAACCCTCGTATGCAGGATTCAGCTTTATGATCAACCTAAAGTGAGACTTAAAAAGTCTATTCTCGAGCCAACTTCCCCTTTCGGAAAGAAGCCTCGGGTAAAAATTCGATTCTAAGCTAATTTTTTTGCGCAGCATTGCTAAATTCGGTAAATTTCACTAACACATAATCTATTTGCCCACGATGCATAGATCAAGAAGTAAGGATTGTTCAAGGAGAACAGACAAGCTGAGTAGATTTATCGCTAGTACGAAGCCCTAGCACATTACGGGATCTACCCCCAATCTCTGTTCTATTTTCTTTTGTGTGCCTAGATAAAAAAAAATCATAAATAATCAAAGAAAATGCTTGTTCCCTCATCGTTTTAGTTGGGCCCTGTCTCAGTCCGTTCCAGTGTGTTTCAACGCGGAAATAAAATTGCCGCTTTTGCAGATATCCCTGTTGAAGATCGGCGATCTACCTTGTTGTAATTCATATTTTGTCCCCTATCGAATCTGACAATATGTGCTTTACATATCTCGAAGGATTCGGAATCACTAAGGCAGTGATCTTACTACAAAATACTATACCCAATGGTAAATGAATGTGGATATTCACAATGGAAACTATTGTTATAGAGATTTGCCGGCCTTTTTCAGCAATACTCCGCATGTAGAAATGCTAAAAAATAATCCGCCAGGCAGCTTTTAGCAAAATGTTGTTCGATATTTTTTGAGTGTAAATTGCCGTACTCTATATTTCAATTTACAATAACTAGTCCTAATCTAATATCTATGATTTCTAAATACCAAAGCTGCCTTGAACCAATGCATTCCTCAAATCAGCCTTATTGGTAGTCTTATTCTTATTCAACCGGTTAGCCGTAGGCATCCCCATCATCGCTACATCAGAGCTACTTTTTTTCCGATCGTCTGGTGCCGGAGCTGTATGTGGCGGAGCGGCATAATAATTTGCAGGCGGATAGCCCTGAGGTGAGTATCCTTGTGGTGGTGGTGGATATCCTTGTGGCGGCGGTGGATATCCTTGTGGTGGTGGTGGATATCCTTGTGGTGGTGGATAATACCCTTGTGGTGGTGGGTAGTATGGGTACCCTGGTGCTGGAGGGTAGTAGGCTTGTGGAGGTGGATAGTACTGGCCTGGCGGTGGAGATTTCTGGCTCGGGGATTTAGCAGCTTCCGGTGGTTGGCCGATATGGGGTGGGGCGTGGGTCCGCGGTGGTCCAGGTGGTACGTGCGGGCCCGGTCCATGAGGTGGTAGTACACCATGTGGCGTCCCATGTGGGCCTTGTCCCTGTATGCCTGGTCCGTGTGGGCCATGAGGTTGTTGAGAAATTGTTGGTCCATGCGGAGAGGTTTGTCTATGAGCCGGAGACCTTGTCGTTGGAGACGGACCACGACTTGTCGCTTGTTTGGGTGGGCCAGGATGACTATGAACGGGCCCCACATTGGGTCTTCTCACACCAGGAGATGCTGGCAGTCTTTGCCTTGTAGCAATTTGCGATGAGTGTGGAGAGTGGTGTAGATTAGGAGCTTTTTGATTGTTTGTAGGAAATGTAGGTGATGATGGATTAGCAGGGATCTGTGGCTGGGGTTTGTGACGTAGATCTTCATTGGGAGAGACAGATCTCAATAATTTATCTCTATTCTCTAATGCTGCAGCTTTAGGAGACCGATTCTCCTGCTGTGGACTTGTAAATGAAGATGAAGCTTTACTATCAGGAGATGGAGTAGTTTCTTGTCTTTTGGAAGCAAGTGCGGCTTGAAGTCCAGTTGGTTGTAATATTGAAGGTATTCTGTTATCAACAGGCGGTGCCGGTTTTTGTTGGGGAGGCCTTGCATGCGCTAATGGAGCATCATGGTTATTCGATATAGATTCAACTTTGTCTACTGGAACAGGCGGTGATGATATTTCCGGTTGTCTGTGTCTTACCGCTTCCTTGGGCTGCGATAACTGAGGTATAGTTTCAATTTTCGGTGAAGAATTCTCGTTACTCTCTGGTGTGCCCGGAGTTATTTCAAACCTTGGGATTGTATGTTGCTTTGGAGACGACTCGGGACTTGATTTTTTCTTCTTCTTTTTCTTGTCCCTATTTTTCTTCAGATTAGGACTCTCCATACCTGAAGGAGGCATACCACCAGGGAATGGGAAGAAACCCATATTCTCCATTCCCGGTGGAGGCGGTATCATACCAGGAGGAGGAGGACCAGGAAAGGGATAGGGAAGTTGACTGTTCCTCTTTTTCTCTTTATCCTTCTTCTTTTTCTTTTTCTTCTTTAATTCTTCATTCTCTTTATTACTGTCATCTGGCTCGGCAACTTGAGTTGGCTCCGATACTTCAACCGGGTCTGGAAGTTGAACGGGCTCCATAATTTGAACTGGTTCAGGTTGGCTCACTAAATCTGATTGCACGAAAGAATCTCCAGCAAATTCACTGGTTGGTGGCTCTTTCATATATACTTTTGGGGTCTGTTGTTCTTCGTACTGAATAGGTATATCATTGGGAACGAAGTAGTCGGAGTATGGATCTTCCACCCTTTTATTGAATTCTTTGGAAGCGATATCGTCTTGCGTCTCGTAAGCAGAATAAGGCTCTGAGTAGCTATTTGTATGAGGGATTCCATCCGCTTGGTGAAACACACTTGGTCTTGGCTCATTGACTTCAGGTCCAGGTTGGAAAGTTTGAACGGGAGGAGACGAGAGTGTTTGACTATCGAAACCAGCAGGTGGGGGTCTTCTCTTGGGTGTGTCAGTCTTATGACCAATACTATCATCACTAATGTTCAAAGACTGAAGGTATCTGGTGTAATCACTCATTTCCCCCAGTACTAAGTTCTGATCTTCATCATAAGTATGAGCGTCGATTCTCTCACCACCCACTTCTATTGCCAATTCGTTATCATGACCGAATTGATAATCAGGGAGGAGATTTACTGAATCATCTTTTGACGGCGGAGGTGGTGGGGGTAATGGCATGTCCTTATAACTTTCATTTGACACCACCCTTGAAGGGGTCTTTTCGGGTACCCTTGGAACTATATTCAGAGAGGATTTGAATTTCGACATATATTCCTCGGTTGACATAATTTCTTCAGTTAAAATCAACCACTTTTGAAAACCTCTTAATCCAGCTTCAACCACCAAAGATCTACCAAAAATAGCTTTCTTCAAAGCTGGTTGATCAGATGCTAATGATGACAACCAAGCCCATATATAATAATCTTGAATAGATACATTTTTTATGGTTACTTCAGAGAATAAAGGGATATTTGGATCAACCGAAACTCTATTTTCCTGGGGATTGAGCCATCCAGGATATAACCCATAATTTGAATTGATTGGTTCTTCAGCCAATCTCGTTAGCACTCTACGAGATTCTTCAGTTAAGCTTGAAACAATTTCATTCGTACTTTGTTTCTCAAATATACTCTTCAAAATGGTATAATTTTCAATTGAAACAAAGCTATCCTTTTTATCAAAAGACAAGACATGTCTGACTTTACTAATTAATTCATAAGGATTTGAGCTTCTTTTTGTAGATTTCACCGATACACAAGGGATAGTTATGATTGATTTGATGGAGTCTGTATCACTAAGTGGAGGATAATTATTAGTTATCAATAAAGATTGTAAAGTTTTAGGTAATTTCAAAGTTTCCATTTCATTTTCAGGTAACATAGCTCTTAAGAATGATAATAAAAGGTGAAATATTGCATCAGTTGATTCTTGCCAATGATTAAGACCATCAACAAAATTATTTTCTTTTTCAATAGTAGCATCATAAAATGCCGAAGATTGAACCAGGTTATTTTTTGACGTATTAAAAGCCCAAATACTGGACATTTTTGCAATTTTTCGGCCACTAAGATAGTTATATTGGGAATTTGATGAAAGACTAATCAATAAATCTAGAAAATCATAAACTATTGATGCATGAGCTGGAGATGATAAACATTTTGGCATTATACTTAAGAATGCCACTTTCGGATACCCTGCTTCCCTTTCTTTCCTCTTATATTCTAAATATACATCCCAACCAATAATTTCATTATTTGGTAATCTACTCCAAAGATATTTTAAACCACAAATTAAGGTAAATTCATCAAAATTCTTCAAAATTTCTACAACTGATGTATCATCTTTTATTAATTCACCATGAGGGAATAGTCTAGTTAAAAGCTTCTCTAATTTATAATCATCAATTTTTGATCTGAACGGTAAAAACACATGTGGAGTCTTGGTACCACGCTTTTTGAGTTCTCCAGTTATGAGATGTAAAATTGATTTTAGATTCTTTCGGGTGAACTGACTAGCTGAGATTCCCTCATAATCAAGTTTATTAACTTTGCTGGGTAAATCTGGAAGGTCCATCTGGGTTCCCATGATTGAGTTTGTTTATGGAGAGACACGACATCAACAAACGCGAAGGTGGAACTGCTGGGTCGTGTGGGAGCCATGTTTACTGTCTTTATTTTGTTTCACTCTAATCAGTGAATTACAGTAGTATCCATACAGGGGTAAGTCTTTACTCTTGGCTTTCATCACACTAAATACTAACAATCTACTCATCCTGTATATTACACTAAATGTTATGATTTAAATCTACAAGATTATTACCGTGTTGCGGTAAATTAACCATACTATTCACGGTTCGAAGATTAAAATCTTGACTCTTACCATGATTAACCAAATTACCTTGATTTAATGATGCTAAATCTGACATACTATTAATAGCTCTAATATCGGAATGGTTTTTTTCAATCCCATTATGAATTCCATTTACCTGACCTGAATTATTATTATTATTGACTGCTGCTGCCATATTTGTCATACTATGATGTGACGCTATATTGGCTGGAACATTAACCGTCTCGTACCCATTGGGTATATTAACAGAATTTGCTCCTGAATTGGTTGCACGACTATCACTCACTGGTATACTGTGAGGCATTGAAGTTGAAGGAGTTATCGAATAATTTTCACTTGAAGATATTGATGGAATATTATTATTGTTACTCACTCCACTCTTTTCTGCTATGGAGGTCACAAAATTTACTTGATCAATGAAATGATTCATCTCATTATATCCTCCTAATTGTGATATAAGCATATTGCAGTTTTTATGATTCATTATGACATTTCGAATATTCAATAAATGATCTCTCATGCTGTCGACTTGGTCTCTCAATTCTTTATAACCAGTTTGATACATCTTTAATTCATCTCCCATTTTTGCAACCATTTGTTTCTTACGTTGTCTACATTTTGAAGCAGCTAACCTATTCCTTTCAAGGAAATGCTTCCTTTTTTCCTCCTCTGTCTGTGGCTTCTTTCGATTTTCTTTATTCTCACCAGGTGAAGATGGTGATGAAATAGGTGATTCCAAAATAGGTGGTTCATCTTTCACCTTGGGCTTTCTACCTCGAGCTGTTTTAGGTTTTTTGGATTGAGGAGTTTCAGAAGGTTCCAATGATCTTTTACTCGTGTCTTCTTTGTTTTCAGATTCTCGTAGACTGTCAGGTTCCAGTGTGGTAATTTGTGGAATTTTGATCTCTTGTGACCTAGGTTTGTTCACAGATTGTGGTGCTTGTGTTTGAGTTGCTTGGGCTGCTTGTGCCCGTGCTTGCACTTGGGCTGCTTGTGCTTGTGCTTGAGCTGCCTGTGCTGCTTGTGCTTGAGCCTGAGCCTGTGCTGCCTGAGCCTGTGCTGCCTGAGCCTGTGCTGCCTGAGCCTGTGCTGCCTGAGCCTGTGCCTGGATTTGGGCCTGAAGCTGAGCAGCCTGAATTTGTGCCTGGGCTTGTGCTTGGGCCTGTTCACCATGAAGAGCACTGTTCTGCGTCAAGCCTATTGGTCCCTGCATTGCCTGTTGACCGTGCATTGGCTGTTGGCCGTGCATTGGCTGTTGCATCATGTTCAGAGGTTGTGAAGTCAAACCTAGAAGACTCGATAAACCTGGAGTCATTGGACTATTTAATATCCCATTAGGAGTCAAATTGACAAGCTGGTTATTAAAAGGGAACCCAGGGTGCCCGTTTCCTCCAGGGGTGAATCCGGTACGGATGTTGGATTCATTCGGAGTCAAGCCGGACTTTCTATTACCGAGAAACTGGGCAAACGAACCAGAATTTGATGGGCCGTGATTAACTGAAGGATGACCCGACCGTGGGACGTGTGCATCATGAGGCTCATCATTGTCGTGTTCATGAGACGTGTTTGTGGCATTAAGAAGACTATTCCAAAGAGTTCCTCCCGGAGTAGTAGGGATCATGTGACTACCAGGGGATAAACCCAATGGAGGTAATCTACGACCTCCAGGAGTCAATAAAGGAGGAGTTATACCTGGAAGCTTCTGTGGCATATTCATATTGGAAATGGGGATGTGTAAATTATGTTTGTTGGAGGATGGAGTATCCCTCTCTCGGGGAACCGAATTTGCTGATGATGAAGTGTAACCATTACTAACAGAACTTTCCTTGGTTGCAAAGGATCTTTCGAAGGGATTAGGTTCGAGATCGAACGACGTGGTTTTCGACTGAATGTTAGTACAATTTTTATTTGAATAAAGTAATATGTCGTACTTGGGCCATTAAATTAACCTCAAATTAAGTTTCTCACTGGGCTATCAACGAGTGACGTAATGCCACTGAAAAAAAAACTTGCGGGAGAAGTTTAGGGTAATAGCAGCTCCGAGCGATAATTTCGAGTACCTAGGGGTCTGTAACGCATACTTCTCATTACCTCTAGTACAAAAACAATGTAAAAATGATACATACATCACTGGACATATGGAGTCAGTGTTTCTAGTCCTCTATATTAATGTTGATTACAAAAAAAAATTCCAGTGCGAAGTGCAACGACAGGAAGAGATTTGGCGCCGGACACGTCAGGGTTGCTAAAATTATATCACTATGTAGACTATGTATTGACTATTCCAATAATTCCTCTAATTTCTTTCTTGATTCTTCACTTTTATCCTTTAATACACTTGGATCTTCTTTAGCTATTTCTTTAACTTCTTCATCAATAGGTTTATTTGCTGGAGCTGCTTCCGGTGGGTTCTTCTTGTCTATTTTCACATTTGCGTTGGCATCAACCTCAATTTTGTTAGAACTTGACCCAGCTCTTCTCCATCCTGTTTTGAATAGTTTTCCTAATTCAAACTTGGGGAACGGATGAGCTTCCGTATTAAATACATATTGATCAATTGGAATCTTGTTGTCATCATCGAATAATAAGTACAAGTATTTTAAGGTCTCAGCCCACCAAAATGACTCAACGTTATCTCTTCTTTTTGGGGGAACTACTGTCATATCATCCAAAGATGTATAAGATACATCCCCTTCTGAATTCACATATTTACCGTGTTTAACAAAACTTTTAAAGATTTCGTATCCATATTGTCTGTATTTCTCGTCTCCGGTTAATCTGTACAAGTAGAACAATGATTCAACAGTTTCGGGTCTTTGTAAGTTATGTTTATCCAATGGTTTGATGTAGAAATCACGGGACCTAGTGTCATCTTGATTGAAAACTACAATCTCTGGTGCTAATCCTGTTGGGGTATCCTTATACATACGGTAACAAGTGTAAGTTAAATCTGCACCAAATTGGAATTCGGATTCTTTTTCATGATTCCACCATGGTCGCTTCTTGGCTTCCTCTAAAGTTAATCCTCCAGTAGCACCAAGAGACACTAATCCACCATAGAAACATACCAAGTGATCCATTTTACTGGATAATTTTCCACTGATTCCATTTTCCAACTCTCCAATATAGAGTAAGTGGCCCGGTTTGGATCTTGCAGACATGTTATCTCTGACTCCTTCAAATGATTCCTTGTACATGTCATAATATATTGGTTCCTGTTCACTAGTCTGTAAATATTGTTTGAGTAAGTATTCATAGTAAGAATCTCCTCTTGAGCCTAATCTGATCAAATTACCTTGATATTTACCAGTGTCAGGTTTGACATAGATCGGAACAAGACCTTCCTTTGGCTTATTTTGATCTAAAATCTCCATGATCTTTTCTACGTGTTCCCAATAAGTTGCCTCACCAGTGAGGTGACTCAAGAATTTGAATTCGAGTTGTAAAGTTGCAACTTCAGCAGTTGACGATGCCCCATTATCAACATGATTCGGGATTCCTTCACCGGTCAACAAATTAACAGATGAATAGGGTAACCCAGTCTTACTATTGAAACCGCCCATCAAAGCTGCTGCCAAGTCAACTGCCTTGTCCAAATAAGCATCATCATTGGAAAGGTGGAATGCGGATAATAAACCACCTAACATTCTGATGGTCGTTTCGAACACATTGACCTGATAATCAAAACTATAATCTAAATCCTTCACGATCCATTGACGAGCTCTTGCGACTTCTTCGGGGCAATCCATAATCATTAATGTATCAATTGAATCTACAATCATCCATCCTAATGGTTGTGGTCCCATATTTTCCCCTTTTTGTTGAATTGGATGGAATACATCTTTACCCCATCCATACTTCTCATAAGTATGCCACGATTCAAGAAACGCATCTCTCACCTCGTTTTGTGCTTTCTTCCAATTAGTGCCAATTTTGACATCAGTGTTGGAATACCAATAGAAAAGGGTGTAGCCAAGTAATGAAAGAACAAACGCTTTGATTAACATTTTTAATCTGTTGGATTTCGATTTGGGTTTGAATGGTTCAGGCTTATCCTTAAATAACGGCAATTCACTAGATTTGTTCGATCTTTTACCGGTAGATCTGAACATCAAGAGCCTGACAATTTGCGTGAAAATTGACAATTACGCGGTAGCCACACAATCGGTGAAAAAGACGCCGCGGTGAAGGTTCGAACAGACGACCACTTTTGGTCAGAAGCAAGAAGAGCAATAGTCGATGCCCTGCTGCATCTCTTTACGTGGGGTGCTACAAACGGTTGCAATTTTGCGGAGACGGGCACTCGACTTAGTTCGCTCCGGTTCGCAAGGATCTCGTCTACCCATCACAAAACAACATCAAATATCCACATTAGGTTTTTATTTTATTAGAATTTTTCCTACTACCTGCACCTGTGTTTAGATAGTTATATAGATACATAATTATCTAAATACACACATTTAGAAAAAAAAAAAAAAAAGTCTCAACTCTTCGGTATCGAGATACAGAATTATTACTCTTTAGGTTAAATCTTAACCAAATCCCTCACTATAAAACAACATCATCTTCAATATTCTCACAGACACATATCCACATAAGGTTTTTATATTACTAGAATTTTCCTTATTACCTGCAATTGTTTTTAGATTATTAGATAGCTATATAGCTATATAATTATTTGAGTACAAACGTTTAAAAAAAAAAAAAGGTGAAGCTTACTTCTTAAGCCTCAGATTCATAACCGTTGTAAATATCATAACTGTATCAACTACCTAAAACTGAATACTTGCCGCTCTTTTCAAGTTCACGTATTTGATACGGGTGCAGTTTTCCCGAATGAAACATCTCTAATCTCAAATAAATGCTTTTTTTAAGCCTATTTGCGTTTATCCCCACCATATTGTCCCAGTGAGGAAACGTTAATCCTGTTCCGTTTGCGAAGCTGTTTTAGTAAAATATTGTATAGAGTGATGAAATCATTAAGGTGATCTTCAAAGCTCAGAGTTTTATTTAATGATTCATAGGACTAATAAGACCATCTCTTTGACCGTTAGTAACGTTATAAAATGCAAAATGATCGAATGAAGAATAACCACTTCGATAGGCGGATATACGGCACCACCCCGCCAATTTAGCCTCTTATCAATTCCGAGGTGGCTGAGGTAGAAGAATGCAGAGCTTCAATTCTTATTGACAGCTCGAAGTTACCGTGTAACTCCAAAGTAGAATAGTATTAATCATGTAATTTCCCTGTCGTTAACATATAAAAACTTTATGGGCTGTTTGGGATCAGACGGTAGAATAGTTTACCACAAATCTGTAAGACTCCGACGTCCACAAGCTAACACGATATTTTGTGTTGTAGTTTGAATACTCTCTGCACACAAAAAGGAATTAGGAGCCAGTGTGAAGAAGGCGTATTTTTCCCTTTTCTGCAGAAAACTCATGCAGCACGACATAGCCTTTACTGGTCAATTCTTAGAGTCTTTACGAGTAGGAGTCTCGCTATATAGGTGCTTGATTTCCATAGACTATGTACTTATTTACCAATGGCTTTTGAATTACATGAAATGGGCATTGCTGCCTCGGTATATCTCTCACTTTATGTCATTTATACGCTTATTGCAGTATATTCGGTGTACTCACAAGGAATCAAAAGTTTATATTTTGCTTTGTTCTTCTACGGACTTATTAGACTTGGTGGTCAAATCAGTGGTGTTGGTTTTGCTATGACTGGTATTCAAACATATCAGTGGCTCATTGCATACATTGTCCTTACAGCTGAAGGATATTTTATCATTATTTTAGCATCCATGTACTTACTATGTCGTGAACAACGTAAAATATGGGGCTATTCTCCTATTGAAACCCCTTTTAAATCCCAGGGGTGGCTCAAAAGGTTGTCATACAGAAGTTCGACACATTATACTCTAATTGCAGCCAATTGTTTTATTGTCATTGGTGGTACCTTGGTCGCCGGTATGGATGCTGAAGAACTACAATCCAGTTCCACTGATGTCATAACATCAAAGGCATTAAGAATTGCAGGACAAGCGATCTTTTTGATCTTAACAATTTTGATTTTTGGCTTTGCTATTCAAAATTATCTTTATAAGGGCTTAAAATCCTTCAGTATGAAGGCACTTCTATTCGTATCCCCTTTCATTCTTGTTAGAGGTATTTTTGGTGTTATGGCTGCCCTTATCGACCAAATGAACTATATGGCTTTTTATAACTATCTTGAAGCTGAGAAGCATGCAAAATTGACCATCTATGAGTATGTTTTGTCAACTACCATGGAATTTATTTGTGCAATTTCCTTATTGAATCTCATTTGGTTTGAAGGAAGGGGAAAAGTTGAAATTGATGAAGCGAATGAAGAATGTATACCTTTAGGTGATAGTAAACGCTTCTCCAAATGAACATTGGTCATGACACGGCCCAGAATGTCACAAGTTCTGAAAGAGAGGCTGTAGAGAATGGCTAAATAAACTAAATAGTATCTTTTATCTGTATAATATGTCTCAATATCACATTTCCTCAAATAAAGTTCGCTCTTGTCATCCATAAGACTCTGAAGTCAGTAATTACCTTCGGCTCTCCAAGCAAAATAAACTGAAATAGCGCTGAGAATTTCTGCGCCTATGATTAACCTTCAAGTAAGTCCAATCCTTCACGCTATTGAACCACTCCCTATTCCCGAATAACAGTTACGTTTATAGAATTATGTATGGGCGTAGCTTTAGCCGCCCTCTTTTCGTGATTTTACTATAAAATTTCCGGAAAACAGCAATACACCAATTTTTCTGAGTTCTTTGAAACATCTTCAATGACAAATATACAAGCAATACCTTAATAATATATATTAAAACACCTTTGAAGTAAGAAATAATGTGGGTCGTGTGTGTACCTGTGCAGCTGGATTGATGACATCTAGCTGAAGTTGGCCAGCTAGTAGGTCACAAACTTAAAAGATAACTTGGCAAGGGGAATGGGCCCAATATTAAGTGGACCACTTCCATGAAGAGTAGCTTTTCATAATCATCATCATGACTTATATTTTTAATAGTTTGCAAATTTCACATTTCGCAGCCATTTCAACAAAAGTACCTTAGATATAAACTAGACCACTGAAAGAGACATACAAAGTAAAATCGAATAAATAATAAAAAAAATCCAGATCCAACACCCGTAAACTTTGATGATTACAGACTCAATAGGAGTTCTGCAGCTCATACTGGTAATGAAATTTGCACACAATCTCTAAGGGGTATTACATCAGACATCCTGCATATAACATAACTATTTTCATGACTATTTCCCACACCTTGGGTTCATGACTTTTACATAATAAGTGTTAAAAATAGACTTGATCGGGTCATGAAGATATACCATAATTTCTATATATGTCCCAGTATTGAACTTTTGTAGAATAGAAGCACCGGTATTACCATAGAAGCCTTTTAGTAACAGGTGATTGGGCCTTTTGTATTACAGATGATGTCAGATATGAAACCACGAGTCACGCAAAATACTCATGGGTCATAATAAGGTTCTCAAATATGAGGAAGCTTCTCGCAGTATTGAGGTACGGCTTAAAAAAGTGTATTTGGAACCCTGCGAAATGCTTGGCCGTACGTATTTACTTTTTGCAGCAATTCTCCTCTCACAATGCCCAGCTTAATTCGATCGTAAGTACGATATATTAGGTACTTATAGTTTGTCGTTTCCAAATGATAATGTAGTCTACAGATAATGAGTTTCGAGTTACAGGATTTTGGAATCGCTTCTTCAGTTTATCTTGCTTTATTTGTAAATTACACTGCCATCGCAGCATATTCAGTTTACCTCAAAGGATTTGATAGCTTATACGCTATTCTATGTTTCTATGGCATTGTTCGACTTGGAGGTCAGATAGGTGGAGTGGGATTTGCAGTGCTCGGCCCTGGAGACTATCGATGGTTAGTCGTCTACATCGTCTTGACAATTGAAGGATACTTCGTCATAGTTGTGGCTTTCTTTTACTTATTGTGTCGTGAGCAGCGTAAAGTATGGGGTAAATCTCCATTAGAAGCACCTTTCAAAACTAGCGGGATTTGCAAAGACTTCTCGATTCGGGGCTTGGTTCATTTAATCTTGATTGTGGCCAGCGTCTTGTTGGTTATTGGTGGTACAATGACGTCCGGCATGAGTATTGAAGACTTGAGATTGGATAGTGGCAGGGTTGAAGCAGGAGAAGCACTCCGAATTACTGGACAAACAATGTTTTTGCTGTTATCTTTGATGATACTTGGCTGTGCAATCTACAACTTTATAAAACAACGTTTGAGGACCATTAGCATGAAAGCACTCCTCTTTATAACTCCTTTTATAATAGCAAAAGGTATTTATGGAGTGATGTGGGCGGTGCTTGAAGATATAAACTATATGGCATTGTGGAATTACTTCGATGTTGAGAAGTATAGAGAGGTGACTATTTTTGAATATGTTTTATCAACGACAACGGAATTTATCGCCGGATTCACTTTGTTAAATTTAATTTGGGTTGAGAGGAGATTAGGGAAAGTCGATGATGTTTCCACAGGTAATTTCCACAGTGTGGTTTCGGGAAACCCCTCAAAGGAAACTGACCAAGAGAAGTAGACGGCTTGTAATTCCCAAGTCAATAGCCGTAAGTAGGTTTATGTATTCGTAGAAAATTGTTATTCATTCATCTGATGCATTGATTCGTGCACAGACGAGTATTTGATTATATACTATCTATGGAAAAATTTAGAGAGAGAAGACTTTTTCTGAGAGGATTTTGAGTCTGATCTTGGTTCCCTAGAAGCTGACGGAGATCTGGAACCAGATATCAGAAATCTAGGTTTAGTACCCTCGGTAGTTTCTACAGCTCTCGGTCTACCTCTCTCCTCAGATAAGGTCGGTAAACTAAGTAAAGATGAAGATCTAGAGTTCAATGGGCTCTTTCCCGGTCTCTTCTTCTTTTTACGATCTTTATCTTTGTTGAAAGTATCGGATATATCTATGTCACCCAACCAATTTTTGAAGTAATCTTCATTATCTATAGGTTTATCCAACAAAATAACATGACCATGATTGGGTTTTACAACAATTACAGGCACCAAAGCATATTGCAAGAAATACTTTGAGATGGTAGTTTTAGCAAAAAGTCCCTTCAGTTCCCGTTCATCGACATGCAGACCCATCACCATCATTTGTGGGGCATATTCATCTATAGCTCTTTGAATAGATTTTTGGGGTTTTCCAATAACAATCTCATACACCATGGCGATTTTTTTATCGTGAACATTTAAATCTTGAAACACTTCTAACTCTTTATTACAAGCATCCCTATCAATATCATGATGCAATTTTTCATCTAATGCCTGGATAATAACAACCGTATCACCATTAATTAACATCTCGTCGAATAACCATTCTAAAGCTTTCAAGGATTCGTTATCTTTGCTATATCCCACGAAATAAGTCTTGTTGTTTCTTCTGAACTTGAATTTAGGATGCTTGGCTTTCAAAGTCAATGATATTCGTTCAATGTTAGTCGAAGTATCAAAGGTCACACCCCTAGACAATTTACTATGATCTCTCAATTTCTCGTCTACTGCTGCAAGACCACCACCATGGGGCGTAGAGGCGGCCGAATGGTGGTTTGAACCCACATGAAGTCTTAAATTGGTGGTGGAAGCAGACTTGTTTGGCGATATGACCGGTCGACTGAAATAGTCGTTACCAATCACAGACCCACTGGGGGAAATAAGCGGGGTGGTATTAACAGATACCATTGGAGTTGAAGACTCTGAGTCGAAATCATCGTAGTATATTCTTCCCAACAAATCTGAAGAGTCGTTCTCTTTAGCATATAAATCGACAGAATCATTTGAAGTGTGATAAATAAGAGAATTAAACCGGGTATTTTTGGAAGTTGTAGGGTCGAACCTTTCTCTATTTCTTACTTTTGGCACTTTCTTCTCTTCCTTTGGCGGCTCATCAGGGGTTTCGGGTTCACGTTGCGGACTCCTTCTCCTGGTAAGATCAGGATGGGATCGGATGGGAGAATCTTTGGAGTAGTAGTTAGCTTTGGAAGGAGGAGCAAAGAAACCCATGAATGATTTGAATAAATGGCTATATGATAAGAGTCGCGGATTTCACAGATGAGATGGTTGCGAAAAGCCAGAACAAGTGACAGATATGTGTAGTGAGAAATTGTCACAAATGGGCAAAAAGTATAAATGGCTCAGCCAGGGCCCACACAAATTAAAGTTATCTATGTACATTATTTACTTTTAGGCTCTATATACCTTCCGTTATCTATAAAACTATTTTTCTCTACAATACCCCAAATTCTATCCATCTTTAATCCCCCTACATCATCAACTATATAATGCTTTCTAGTGATTTTAGTCTGCGGGTCGGTATCTTCCCATGTAGAATAAGGAGAAAAAAGTGGCAATTTTGGTTCTTTTGTTAATTTCAAACTCTTGTTATCTGTAACTCTAATCAATTGATTAAAAGTTTTACCTCCAGTAGGTCTAAGCTTTTCAAATATAAGATTCTCATCGCTGATTAAATTATCCAAAGTTTGGGGTTTGGATTTATCATACAATCTGAATATTCTGGTGACATAATTTCTGGTTTTATATTGAGTAACAACGGCAGGGATAGCACACGCTATGAGTACTCCTGTAGCATAAGAATTATCAAATAATGGAGCTTGGTAAATCAAATGAGAAATGTAGCATCCAATCACTGATACACCGATGGTTACTCGTTTAAGTAAGCCAACGTATTTTGATGCTGGAGCTTCATAAATTGGGTGGTAAGATAATCTATAGTTTTCAGGTAATTTTATCGACGTCAATCTACCAGGTCTTCTGACCTTGACAGGATCAGTGAATAACGTAGGAGACCATGGATTATTGTCAGAAAGGATTTCGTCGGTTTCGACAGTTGAGTCTTCAGTTTTATAACTTCCCTTGGGACTGAATGAGTATGGTTTGATAAGTTGGAGATTCCTTGGGAGTTTAGTGGTACGAAGTGGTAGTCTGAACATTAGTGAAAATGTGCGAAACCAACCAGGATGAGATGAGGCAGTGAATGGAGTATTTACAAGTTAGCGAAGGAGAGTGATTTAAATAAATGTGAATGTAAAGTTCCAAAGTAGATAATGAATATAGAGTAAAGTTAGTTATAGATTTAAAAAAAACCCCCATTTCTGCCAATTATAATGGCATCGGCCATTTCACCGGTTGCTTCCAGTTCCAGTTTTTTCCAATCGCGCCCATATCATCAAGAAAAAACTCTACTCATCCCCCCGTTATTACCACAATGGACGCAGACGCTACAAGTAGATTTGTACCTGAATATCGTCGTACAACCTTTAAAAACAAAGGAAGATTTCAAACTGATGAATTAAGAAGGAGAAGAGAAACTCATCAAGTTGATTTAAGAAAGCAAAAAAGAGAAGAAGTTTTGTCAAAGAGAAGAAATTATACCAATACTGAAGCCAATGATTCAGAAGATGAAGATGATCTTACTAATGGTAATAATGATGAATCTCAATTTTATAGTGCTTTATTACAAGAATTACCAAAGATGGTTGAATTGATTAAATCTAATGATTTTGATGATCAATTGAGTGCTACGATTAAATTTCGTCAAATTTTATCTAGAGAATACAATCCACCAATTAATGCGGTTATTCAAAGTGGCGTTATTCCAACTTTGGTTCAATTCATGGAACCAGGTCACCCAGATTTATTACAATTAGAAGCTGCTTGGGCTTTAACTAATATTGCTTCTGGTAATTCAGATCAAACTAAGGTGGTAGTTGAAGCTGGTGCAGTTCCTCTTTTTGTCAATTTGTTGAGATCTAATTCAGTTGAAGTTAAAGAACAAGCTATTTGGGCTTTAGGTAATGTTGCCGGTGATTCAACAACTTGTAGAGATTTTGTTTTAAATTGTGGTGCAATGGAACCAGTATTAGAATTATTTGAAAGCTCAAAAATTTCCTTGGTTCGTACAGCAACTTGGACTTTATCAAATTTATGTAGAGGTAGAAGTCCTCAACCTGATTGGTCAATGGTTAGTCTTGCAATTCCAACGTTGGCTAAATTAATTTATTCTCTTGATACTGAAACTTTAATTGATGCATGTTGGGCTGTATCTTACTTATCTGATGGTACTACTGATGCTATTCAAGCAGTTATTGACGCAAGAATACCTCATAGATTAGTCGAATTATTGAGTCATGAATCAACTCTCGTTCAAACTCCTTCTTTAAGATCAATTGGTAATATCGTAACTGGTAATGATATTCAAACTCAAATGGTTATCAATGCTGGTGCTTTGGTTGCTTTAGGACCTTTATTGAATTCTCCAAAGGAAACCATTAGAAAGGAAGCTTGTTGGACCATATCAAATATTACTGCCGGTAATACTGATCAAATTCAAGCAGTTATTGATGCAAACTTGATACCCCCAGTATTAAGATTGTTGGTTAATGGTGATTATAAGACCAAAAAAGAAGCTTGCTGGGCTATTTCAAATGCTTCTTCCGGTGCTTTAACAAAACCTGAACAAATAAGATATCTCGTCAGTCAAGGCTGTATTAAACCTTTATGTGATTTGTTGGCAGTTGCTGATTCAAAGATCATTGAGGTCACTTTAGATTCCTTAGAAAATATTCTCAAAATGGGTGAAATGGACAAAGAAGCTCGTGGCGCATCAATAAATGAATATGCTTTGTTCATTGAAGAAGCTGGTGGTATGGAAAAGATTTCTGAATGTCAAAGTAATGAGAATGAAAAGGTCTATGAAAAGGCTTATAATATCATTGAAAAGTACTTTTCTGAAGAAGATGATCAAACTGATGATGATATGATCGCTCCACAAGCTTATAATGACAGCTTTTATTTTGGTGTTAATCAGAACCAACAAGAAAACTATCAATTCTAAACAAGAAAAACAGAAAAAAAACACAAACCTCTATCTCATCTCTGAATGTTATCTCTTCAATGTTTTAATGAAAGTTCCTGTTATTTATATTATTATCATCTTGACTCTTTATATATATATCTCTATCTGTATATAGTCTTCTCGTCTTTCTACTTTCTTATAGGCTTAAACAGAAATATCTCTGCATCTTTATATAAATGAATACATATACTATTTAATCTTTGAACATATCAAGTAATTTTTGTTTGTTACCATTAGCTTGTGTGATTTTATCGTTAATATACTTTTCATTAGTCATAGAGACTAAGGTGTTTGGATTTTCCTTTTTGACTAATCCATTTGTGTTACCCTTTTTAACCATGCTAGTGATGATTTCAAAGGCAACTTGTGCACCATTAGTGGCGGTAATTTCAGCACTATCATAAGCTGGTGATACCTCAACAATATCAGCACCAACAAGATTTAAATCTTCTATGGCTCTTAAGACATAAATCAATTCTCTTGGAAGCCATCCACCTGGTTCTTGAGTTCCAGTTCCACTACCAAACCCTGGATCTAAAACGTCTATATCAACCGATAAATAAGTAGGAGTATCTTTTGGAATAGTTTTAAGAATCTTATCCACAACATATTTGACACCTTCAACCCAAATATCATCGGCGTAAATTCTCTGGAAATTCTGTCTATCATCGTCTTCGTAGTCTTCGGGTCCTGATAATTTGGTTCGAATACCAGCATGAATGTTATGAGTTGTAGTTAATCCTTCTTGATTAGCTTTCCATAACATTGAACCATGATTAAGTTCAGACTGATCTGAGTGCCAGAATGATGGGTATTTATCTGGAGCCCAGGTATCCAAATGAGCATCGAAATGAATAACATTAATTGGTCCATAAATTGAATGTAAAGCTCTTAAATGTGGGAGTAAAACTGAATGGTCACCACCCAAAGCCACATATCTTGGTGGTGTTGAGGTCTCATTAGCGGAATGTCTTCTTTGAATAAGCTCTTCAAATGCCATATTCATTTGTTTAAAAGCCAACCCATTGTCCATGGGAGTTACAGGGATATCACCACAATCCACCACCTTGGCCCAAGATTGGTATGGATTAAATGAGGCTCTTTGGTTATATCCTCTTAAAGAAGTTTGTCTTTGAGAAGCAGACCGGATAGCTCTTGGACCAAATCTTGCACCAGGCCTGTAAGAAGTAGCAGTATCAAACGGGACACCAATTAAAGCAACATCATATTGAGTATCAGCATCTACAAGACACTTATGATGATTTAAGTGAGCAAAAGTGTTAATTCCTTGGAATGGCCAGTCGTCTCCCCAGAGATTAGATAACGAAGGAGGTTTCATCGAGTCATATTCTATTCCCAAAGAGTCGGGATCTGAATGGACTATAGCAAGGGCTATAGATAACAAAGTAGTTAATGAAAGGAACAATTGCATGGTTGAAATTTTATGGTAATGGGAAACTCGAGCTTATATATAAGCGGAATTCATTACCATTTTGGGCCGATGCGCTCGGGACTTATCAGGTTGACTCAATGTCCATAAACGGAAAGTTATATCGAGTGAAACAAATAGGTCTTGCTATGGTATTGGTTCATGAATATTAGTTTTTGAGGCCATTACTACAACTCATACCCATAGGGTTGCCTTGCTAGAACTGCCAGTGGTGAAATGTGAAATTCCAATTCCCGGTCGTGTCCCAACCTGCCCATATAAGGCCAAATTTCGTGAACTGAAATATCCAGTATGGGGTTTTCAGATTTCAGGAATGCCGTAAAGAAATTAGGCCATGAACTTAAAGAAACTCATATAGATAACAAGCAAACAAATCAACAACCTTATCAAAGACAAAGAGCTCCAATTCCCCAAGAAACCCACAATGCTCCAACCGTATCTGGGGACGATTTTTTCGCCAATCCGATTGCAAATTGTGAACCACCAAGCATTTTTGGCACCAAAAAACACGACCAACCACCTAAAGGATGTGATTATGATAAAAATTCCCAACCAATTCACACTAATAACTTTTACAATAATTTGACTTTAGAAGATCAAACTTTCCCAGTATGGACTTTACCCTACTCACTCTGGTTAACTAAAGACGACGGACAAGATGCAGGTTTTGCATTTAACCACACCGAAGCTTCACAAAGAGTTTACGGGCCTGAATCTAATGCCAATCCGGTCCAATTCTACTTCAACCCACCTAGAATAAAGTCGTTTGTGTTCACTGGTGAAGGGTTCGATCAACGTAATACGGCCTTGCGATTGGACAAGCACAACAAAATGTCGGTTACGGCAATTATGAGTAACGGCAAGGGACAAGTGACGATTCCATTGGCTCACGGAATGGGATTTGTTACAGGTATTTACAATGGTGTCAGACCGGTAATTTCGTCACAAGTGGGAGTGCATCATTTCGAGAAGAAAGGGTCAATTGGACTGGTTGCAAAATACCGGGTCGAGTTATTTAACCAAGTGGTGTGGTCTATGTACGTAACAGGAGATGTCAATTTTAGTTTACGAGATGGAAGAATTGTGGGGGACAAAGTAGGTAACGGCACCGTAGTTCAATTCTGTAGAGGAGAGAGTAAGTACTATGATGAATCAGCTGGTAGTTATGCTACCGATGTGGTCCTTTCGGGTAAATCGAGTTCAAAAGACGGAACAAAAGCCGTTTATAGTTTTAAATACGGTATTGGTGGTAAATCTAGCAGTAACAAGAATATCGTGTGGTGTTTACCGCATCATCAAGAAGCATTGACTGGCCCATGTAAGAAAACTGATACTAAAATGTTGCTTGATTCAACTACAAAAGGTGTAATGAGAGCATATCAAACCAATGAGTTGGAGATGGAAGAGGACGACTTACCTGTGGATATCAACTGGGAACCGTGGTCTCAACTTCACAAGTTTGATGGGTACTCCAAGAAGGCATTGGACGTGATTAGAAAGGCTGCAAAAGAAGAGGTTGAGCAAGACGCAGTTGGTATGGCAAACATTGACTCAATGTATACTTCAGGTAAGATTTTAGATAAATTCGCTTACATTCTTTACGTGTGTCATTTCGTATTGAAAGACGAGGATTTGACTAAAAAGTTATTTGCCAAAGTCACCCAAGCTATTGAAATCTTTTCTCACAATAAGCAGAAATTCCCATTGGTCTATGACGTCTCATGGAAAGGATTGATCTCGTCAGCTGAACCGGGGGCCGATTTTGGTAATTCTAACTACAACGACCATCATTTCCATTACGGATATCATATCCACGCAGTTGCTCTCACTGCGTTGGTTGACAAAGAGTTCAATGGTGGGAAATGGTTTAGAGATTCCAAGGTAAAAGATTACACAATAACTTTGATTAGAGATGTTGCAAATCCAAGCACAAAAGACAGATATTTCCCTCAATTTAGATCATTTGATTGGTTTCATGGCCATTCGTTCGCTCATGGTATTTTCGCTAGTGGTGACGGTAAGGATGAAGAGTCTTCATCGGAAGATTATCATTGCTATTACGGGATCAAATTGTTTGCTAAAATTATAGGAGATGAGGTAATGGAACAAACCGCAAATTTAATTCTTGCTATAATGAAGAGATCAATGAATATGTATATGTTATTTTCAGATGATAATAAGATTCAACCTAGCAATTTTATTAAGAACAAAGTTGCCGGAATCTCGTTTGAGAACAAGCTCGATTTTGCAACCTATTTCGGTAGGGGCACGATAGGCAACGAATGGATTCACGGAATTCACATGTTGCCAATTACCCCAATTTCGTCGTATATTCGTAAACCAAATTTTGTTAAACAAGAGTGGGATCAAATTTTACTGCCAATAATTGACCGAATTCCGGACGGTTGGAAAGGAATTTTGATGTTAAATTTAGCGTTGGCCGATGCGAAAAAGTCTTGGAAATGGTTCGCTAGAGATGATTGGGACTACGCCTTAATTGACAATGGTATGTCTCGAACCTGGTCACTTGCATATATTGCAGGTGTAGGTGGATGCGATTAATTAGTTTAACGGCTAATATACGATGAAGCGGGTAACTACGGGCAAAAAAATTAAACAGTATGCGCAAAATACATTACATAGAATTAATGTAAAATTGTATGAAAATGTATGGTTGATAACACGCGGCCGACATTGTAGCGCAATAATTAAAAATGTCTCTAAAAAGCCACCATGATATATGTCATTTTTTGGCCAAATGGCCATATATAGAAGATGCTGCGAGAAAAAAAAGCAATTCAGTGGCCCCATTAATGCGCGTGCGTCAAACAAGTTTTTTTTTTGCGGCCGTCGCAGCAAAACAATTTGTCAGGTTGCGTTAAGGCCGGCCTGCGTCAAGGCCGTAGAAAATTGCTAGAACATATTCCACCGTAAAAAATTATGTAATCATTATATGGGGCAAGCAATATAAATATAGACTCATTTCTCTTAAAAATTTCTTCTTCTCTATCAATTCAATTGATTTAATTAATTAACTAATCACAATGCCAAAAGTCTTATTTGCTGTTACTTCTTACCAAGGTCCATTCTATGATGATGGTGCTAAAACCGGTTTATTCACCGTTGAAGCTATTCACCCATATGAAGTTTTCTCCGCTAAAGGTTACGATATCACCGTTGTCTCAGAAACGGGTTCTTTCGGTTACGATGAACACTCAACTGCTGAACCATTCTTAACCGGTGATGACTTAGCTGTTTTCCAAGATCCACACTCTGCTTATAACATTGCTTTCAAAGATGTCAAGAAGGCTTCTGATGTCAATGCTGAAGAATACGATATTTTCTTTGCTGCTGGTGGTCACGGTTGTGTCTTTGATTTCCCAAAGGCTAAAGATCTTGTTAAAGCCGCTGAAACTATCTATTCTAAAGGTGGTGTTGTTTCTGCTGTTTGTCACGGTCCAGCTATTTTCGAATCCATGAAAGACCCAGCTACTGGTAAATCAATCATTGAAGGTAAAAACGTTACTGGATTCCTTGACGAAGCCGAAACCATGTTAGGTTTAGAAGGTGCTTTTGAAAAATACAATGTTGAAACTCCACAAAAATTATTTAAAAAAGTTGGTGCTACTTTCAAGGCTCCAGCTGGTCCATGGGATGACTTAGCCGTCACTGATGGTAGAATTGTTACCGGTACCAACCCAGCTTCTGCTGCCTCAACTGCTAAAGCTGCTATTCTTGCTTCCCAATAAATATTTAAGTAGACTTGATAATTAATGTAAAAACGAACTCTTCTGATCAATGTGGTTTGTCGTAAGTCCGGCCGTTGCAGCCACCTTGTATGAGTTGGATTTCCCCGTTCCAAGATGCAGGTCCATGCGTGTTTTTTCATGATTTTAGTTTTCTTCAACTTTTTTTTGCAACTATCGAGAGATATTACTACGGATGTTAATTACCAATTCAAATTCTATATTTAGATTAAGACTTATTAAAAATCCCATTGAGCTGGGTATACTATAAAATTGGGGGAGAAGTGAAATTTTGTGGTGGGAGTTTTAGGTTTACACAGCCATACTCAAGAATACTGATAAGACAGCGAGTATAGACATGCTGTATTTCGAAGCAGAACCTTCAGCGATTTGACTGATTTCTGGAGCAGCAGAACCAGCTGGAGATGAACCAGCTGGAGAACCAGAAGCCGAAGCAGCTGGGGATTCAGAACCAGAGCCAGAACCAGAACCAGAGCCAGAGCCAGAACCAGAACCAGAACCAGAGCCAGAACCAGAACCGGAACCGGAACCGGAATCGGAACCGGAATTGGAACCAGAACCGGAACCAGAATCAGCTGGAGTAGAAGCAGTAGCAGTGGCGGTGACAGTGGAGAAGGTAGTTGGAACTGCAGCAACAGCACTTGGGGCTTCAGAGCCAGAGTCAGAACCGGAACCGGAACCGGAGTCAGAACCAGAACCAGAACCAGAACCAGAACCAGAACCGGAACCAGAACCAGAACCGGAACCGGAGTCAGAACCAGAACCAGAACCAGAGCCGGAGTCAGGACCAGAAGAACCATCACTTGGTGTAGCAAATTCAGTAGTAGAACTTGGGAATTCAGTTGGAGCAGATGGAACAACAACACCTGGAGTGGATGTAGCAGTAGCAGTGGTAGATTCAGCAGTAGATTCAGCAGTAGATTCAGCAGTAGATTCAGCAGTAGATTCAGCAGTAGATTCAGCAGTAGATTCAGCAGTAGATTCAGCAGTAGATTCAGCAGTAGATTCAGCAGTGGACTCAGCAGTAGATTCAGCAGTAGATTCAGCAGTGGACTCAGCAGTAGATTCAGCAGTAGATTCAGCAGTGGACTCAGCAGTAGATTCAGCAGTAGATTCAGCAGTGGACTCAGCAGTAGATTCAGCAGTAGATTCAGCAGTGGACTCAGCAGTAGATTCAGCAGTGGATTCAGCAAAAGATTCAGAAACACCAGCTGACTCAGATGGAACGGCAGAAGATTCAGCGCATTCTATGTCAGTACATGTAACAGTTGCAGTAACTGATTCAGAAAGGAAGTCAGTTGAGGAAGCTGGAGCTGATGAAATTTCTTCACTTGATGAAGCAACTTCAGATGATTCGACTTCACTGGAGGAAGCTGGAGCAGAAGAAGTAACTTCACTGGAGGAAGCTGGAGCAGAAGAAGTAACTTCACTTGAAGAAGCTGGGGCAGACGAAGTAACTTCACTTGAAGAAGCTGGAGCAGAAGAAGTAACTTCACTTGAAGAAGCTGGAGCAGATGAGGTAACGACACTGGAGGTAGCACTGGAAACTTCACTGGAAGTAGCAACAGATGAGGAGGATGGAACTTCAGATGAAGATGGGATAAAGGTAGAAGAGGCATCTTCTGGGGCTTCTGGAATTGGTTGACAAAGTGGACAAGTTGATGGTCTTTCAGTGTTGACTGGAGCACCATCGTAAACTAAACCACCATTTATAGTGTCAGCAATACCTGGACCAAAGTCAGCAGTGACTCTTCTGATCAAAGAAGGATCGTAACCGGTACCAATATCAAAATCGTAAGAAGAAAGAGCATTAGCTTGAATATGTAAAATACCATCTTCACCGTAAGACCATGAATCAATTGGAACACCGAGTCCAATAACATTATCATCACCCCAACCAACAACTTTGAAAGTTTGTTCTCTAGTGTAGGCATCAACTCTGAGAGCACCGCTACTGGAAGAGAAGACAAAAGTTTGATCTTCAGAAACATCTAATAATGAGTAAGAAATCCAAGCAGTAGAATCTTCACCAATATCAAAACAACCAGTACCATCGATAGCAGCAGCTTGTCTGTAAGCCATTCTAGTCAAACAGACAGCACCATCATTTTGGATTCTTTGTAAATCCCAACCCAAGTTGACCCAGCCCATGGATCTGGTTTCTTGGTAAAAGTGAATCAAGTTATTGTTAGTCCAGTCGGAAGAAGTGATGGCCATGGTTGGAATACCATCGTCACCGTTACCAGCAAACCAAATTTCTCCATCGTTAGTGAAAGTAGTAGCTTTGGTGTTATAGAATGGTGTCAAATGAGAATTGACAGAATTCAAAACGACTTTACCATTTGGACCAACGGTCCATTCATTGTTAGCACCACCTAAATTGACATTTAAGCCGATAGTAGAAGATTCAGAAGTGACATACAATTCACCTTGAACATCTAAGTCACCAAGGAAATTGGTGAAATCGTTATCAATGACAGACCAAAAAGCACCTTCAGCAATAGAGGAGTCACCATAATTGGTGTTAAAAGTTCCTCTTGAAATGGTGTTACTGGTAATATCAATTGCCATAGAATTAGCAATTAATACCAAAGTTGGTAATAATTTGGAGACAAATTTCATTATTTAATATATTAAGCGAATGTGTTAATGAAATATTTGAAGCTTGAAGCTGATGAATAGAAGTTAAAGATGGGAAAATAGTGCTATATTTATAGATGATTTAGAAATGTGGTAGCAGCAGTTTTCAAACCATTTTCCCTTAAAATTAAGGGTATTTTTCACGTAAGTAAAGTTTGAAAAAACGAATTTTTCGCATCCATATTGTCTTAGGACAATAGATGCAGAAACGAGTAACAATAGATGATGTACTTTCATATCCCCAAATCTAGTTAAAATCTTAAGGTGTTACGAGATCATATTTTTTCAGGAGTCATTTTAGTTACGCGGGGGCTTTAACGTCTTTGTTAGACTGAATTCGTGATTGGTGTGAACCTTTGTTGCAAATTAATTCAGATGCAGTAGTATTTTTACCTAAACTGAATTAAATAAGATCCCAATTTCCCAATTTGGAAAAAAGATTTGCGATTTTAGTCAGCCCGCTAAACTATTAGCTTAGAGGTGCATAGGGGTCCTTCAGTATGGGATTCTTCGAGCTGGAGCTAAAGTAACTACGAAAAAGGACTCATAGTGCCACACGGCTATCCTTATGTGAACATAGACTGTAATCCAGACCCACTGAGCTAGTTTAGCTCTCTAAATTATTTCTGACTAAATAAGCGAAATGCGCGTCACGGCAGACTAGCGATCGACTAAACCAAAAACAGATAAATTTTCTTGCGAGTATCGACAAATGGGGAATTTCATTATCATTGTAAAAAAACCAAAAATGCTGGCCTCCATTCAAAAAATATCTTCATACCGCTTTAACGAGATTCGTCTTGTTTATTAACTATAGACGAATACAAAAGAATATGAAGTCGCTTGTTAAATGACCACTTTGATTTTGAAATTTTTTAACATAAACTCAGATCCAGGGTTGTCTTTAAAATACGTTTAAACCTTATTCGGGTAAAATGTCATGATGACTTAAAACCCTCGATTAGATCTCGAGAACTTTGTTCGCGTCTCACTTGCTTAAAGTTGCAGATAAATTCCAGTTTGGGTTAAATTTTTAATTATTCATTATAATTGAGGAATGTTTGATTGCCTTGTATATGAGCCACGATTATATGCACCAGGGTTCAAAAGCAAAATTAGTGCATCATTAGTTATAATTGAAACTTTCGCGTGCTTCTCGTTACGACGCAACATTTAACCTCTTTGGTACTAAACTACTAAGGCTGATCTTCACGGGCAGGCGTCCACTAATTCCCATCAAGTGACTTTCGTTTTGTGTACTTATCGACTCTTTCTCGAGGCCGGCCGCATAGTCATCGTGCACAACTCAAGTTTTCAATGGTTGCAAAAAAACCTTAGCTTCCAGGGAGGAGGTGTGATTTATATTTATAGGAGCGAATACGAATAATCAATAAAAGAACACTACTGTTAGTCCAAATAAGTAGCACTGAACAAAACAGAGTCATCCTCGTTATTCTACGTCACGACTAGGAGTTGAGAACCCCAAACGTGAAAACATCTCTAGTGGTTTTAGCCTGAATTCCACCGAGCTCAGTTCAGCGTTACACATTACCTAGATATCCTAAGAACACGAGGACCTGTATTTACGAACGTGGCAATGGTGGTTGGCTTTGGTCATTTAGTCAGTATATGTACTTATATATATCTCCTCAAAGATACAGGAAAAGAATTACCACTTAGACAAGAAGAAGTATCGATAAGCAGAGAAAAGACATTGTATTTATTATTATAGGTTTTTGGGCTACATGTTTTAGGCCATTGACTTTTCTTTATCAAGCTGCTCATTATTGACCACTAAACTCTTGATTCCGTCTTTACCCATTTTCTCGATTAACTCGTTGGCATCAAAAACATCGACTTCGGCTTTTTTGAACTTCCTGGCGGAGGTTCCATCTCTGAACAAAACATCAAGTTCAGCAAAGGTTTTGCCCTTTGTTTCAGGTAATTCGAACCAACACCAAATAGCTGAAAAGAATGCAAAGCCAGCCCAGAAAAGACCAGTCTTAGCACCCCAATTCCAAGCGGTAGGATTTAACATTTGAGGAGTGATAATGGCAATTATAACACCAGCAATATTATAAGTATTTCTGGCAAGAATGATGGTCTTGGTTCTTAATTTAGCGGATGGAAGTTCTGCCACAAGACAGTAGGTGATTGGGCCAACTGAGATATCATACACAAAAGTGAAGACCAAAATTAAGGATCCGATACCCCATGAAGCATCTGGATTCGATGAGAATGCAAGACCTCCTACAATGAGAAGAATACAGGTGTTTGTAACCAAACCGGAGAAGAAAATATCAAAACGACCAAACCTCATAGAAAGGAACCAGGAACCAAATGTACCAATGATACCCAAAACGTACTGAATGATGGAGAAAGTGAAGGACATGGATGTTGAAAGACCTGCCTGTCTGTAGAAATATGTTGAGTATCCCATTAAAGCAGACCCGGTAATATTTTGTACTAACCATGTCAAACAAGCAACTCTAGTCCTTCTGAAATCTTTACCCTTGAAACAATCAAGGTAAGAAGATCCAGAATTGGTTTCTAATCTCTCCTCTGTTATGGTGATTTGCATCTTAGTCACCATAGTTTCAGCCAACAATTCTTTATTAGGCAAATGCTTATTTTCTGTCAACAACCTTTTGAGCGAGTGTTTAGCTTCAGCCAATTTGCCTTTCCTAACTAGCCACCAAGGAGACTCAGGAGCTAAGAAAATACCAATAGCGATTGGGACGGGCCACATCCATTGAAGTGCAAAAGGAACTTTATAAGCCATACTTGAACTATCATCAACATAAGATCTTAAAACCCCTGAACTGATCAATTGTCCGAATACCCAACAGACGTTAGCATATGTTGTCAAATAAACTCTCAAAACAGTGGGGCAGACTTCCGAAGCATACGAGACCGTCAAAGTTTGGAACGCACCCCAAGGAAATCCTAACAATAACTGACCGGCAATTAACATTCCAATGTTTTGGGCAAAAAAAGTAAGAAACACAAAACAGGTAACTAATGCCAAGGAACCAATCATTGTCCATCTGAAACCTATTCTATCGGCAATTATACCTGCAATAGCCAACCCTAAAATCTCACCAACGTGAGCGCACATCGATAAGGTAGTTTGCATGTTACTTGCAACTTCATAGGAGGTATTAGGGTCTTCCGGGTCCACGGCTTCGCCAAATCTTTCTTGGAATGCAGGCATAGCGTATAAACTAGCTAATAAATTTTTATCGTAACCTTCCATAACCAAGGCAGTAGACAAAATAATTGACCACATAGCTGCCCTTGGGAATGTCTTAAGACCTTCACCTAAAGGCATATGTTTCTCTTTTTTATCATTTTGCTTTGCGTCATCATTTATATCAATGAATTTTGCAACCCATTCCTCCACTTCCATATCAATGGAGGAAACAGTTTTATCTAATTTTTCGCCAACTTGAACAGTCTCATTAGGCTTTCTTACGTCCTCAGTGAATTCACTCATTCTAGAATGAAGAGAAAGTTGTGGGATAGCTCGTCATTTTATAGTTTTACCAATCTCTTGACTACGACCCCATTTTGTTTCAAATCTGACGCCGTCGACCCCGCAGTTAAAAAATATACTTTTCGGATATAGTTGTTTATGCTATTATTCGACAAAATGATTCATGGGTCCTATTAACTGATTAGATTTTTTCCTGGTATACGGCATACCTATTTTTGGACGAGATATATGTCTCTATATCTTATGTGAGAGTGAATAATGTTTTTTGATAAAGCCTTTCTGTTATGAGCGCGCTCCATTACCCCAGATTTTTTGGTTCTACAATGCGGAAAATAGTTTTTACGAGGTTTGGGTGGGTCGCAACTATCGTCGGGACGATGGGTGCAATTCGGAATTGCCTCTTACTATGGGTGTTGGGGCCGCCGATCAGCCAAGTTTAGGTCATATGGCATCCAAGATGTACAGCAAATTTACCTCTTTAGTGACTTGGGGCCTCGAGCAGGTATTCCCCTCTCAATATACGAGAAACGTATTTAGAATGTTTGGTATTTTCAAAATTGGCACCGCTTGTTGCCTGTAGGTCCGAGCCTCGCAATATTAACTCGATCTTTTTGGGAAAGCAAAAGCGAATTTTAGTTTTTGAGGAACGACTATTCGTAGGCTCGAAGCTTGAACAAAAATTATGGTTTGGGTGGTCGTGCATGGTAACCAGCAAATGTGGGGACTATTTTTCTTGATTGATTAAACTGATCTTTGTCGGTTATCCAATGGGCATGTTTGTAGTTTTATAGAGATTTAGGTATTATAATCAGACAAGAGAAAGTCTGTTGATCATGTGTTTACGTCACTAGCTAGGCGCACAGCGTTCTCTTATCTGAAGAAAGTAATAAAGATGTGCTATCAGATATATTGTAGATTTAGAATTCAAAGGCTAATGGTTGCAGCAGTTCCAGCCATCTGATCCTTTACATAGTATTAGCGTTTCAGGGTCTACTGGACATCTTCGTAGAATATGATGTGTGAAAGACTTGCAGGTGCCTGAAACTCAGATGTAAAAGAGAACCGAAACTTTCCAACTTGAAATTACAAAGACAATCCTCATAGTTTATGCAAATACCTATAAGGGTTAAGCTAGTTCAAATTCTCACAGTGATGCTTCCAAATCTAATCGATTGTATTGACCTTATGAGCTCAGCGGAGCTTCCGCTTTTTGATTCTCGATGATAAAGTGGACTCGACTTCACCAATTGTGGTCTCTTGAGATGTTATTGTAAGCTTAATTTTCAATAAAAACATCATGATATACTTAGCGGTCCACTAATATCGCCTATTTATATAAAGTATTCGTATAATTACACTATAATCATGTCGTCTAATGTAAAGTATCAATCGTGGAACTTCATATTTTGACATTTCCGCCGTATCAAAAGCGGTCCTACCACTAGCGGTCGCAAACGAAGAGAGTGTTACAACGTAGCGGACTCTTGAAGTGGACTCTTGCTTCAAGACAAGCAAGAATGTCAAAGGTCACTTCCAGCCATAACGTCATATAAGGAAAAGATATGCAAGTACCCGCATGCAGGTACAGATTTGATATGTAGAGGGTTAATTTCACAAGCCTTATGGGGAGTTGAGTTTGAATAACCATACTGCCCAATTACTTGATTTCTGACTAATCTATATATCGGTCTATTGCTACAAGGTTCATACTGCGATTACCCTAATTATCGAATATCGGGAACCGTTCCCGTTACTGAGCAAAATCGGGAAATCAACGCGATAAGCTGATTCAAACAGGAAACAAATGCGATCGATAAGCACTCCGCGATAAGATTCCGTTCTTGTATATAATTCCAAGCGCAGGACCTACAGGCTGCAATTTTTTGAAAATGGATATAGAAGATGTCTTAAATGAAAACCACAGTTTTGATATTCCTCAGTCAACATTTGATGGGGAAATAAAGAGATTAGTGAACGATATCAAGGCTAAACCTGGATTTGACCCAAATGTTTCTTTTGATCCTAAAAAGCACTTAAATTATTCCGTTATGCCAAAAAAGTACAAATTTCAAGATCTCGGAATTCCTAAAACCCATGTCACTCCAATCAACGAAATTGCTGCCACTGACCCTTTCAATTTATTCACTGAAGAAGCAGTAGATCTCATGAAGTATGAAATTTTCAGTAATGAAGCTCTTATTAAAAAATATGGTAGATTGAATAATTCTAACAATTCAAAAAAATCTTCGGAATTAGATTTCCATATCAGCGGGTTTATTGATCAAACCGTTTTTTGTAAAGCAGCTTGGACTAGTAAAGAATTACAGCAAATATTCGATGAAATAATGGAAGATAAATTGTGTATGCCACACAGATACTGCTTGGGCCATATCAATGTGTCTTTGGCTAGAAGTGATCTTCCAGAACTTGATGAAACAATTGATTATAAGAAACTTAAAGAAGAACAAGACAAAAAAGCTGATGATATCAATTCTGGTGTTAGTTGGCATTATGACTCTCCTCCTCTAGTCTGTGTAATGATGCTTAGTGCACCACCAAACATGATTGGTGGTGAAACTGGTATAAGGCTTGGAGATGAATCAGTGATGAGAATCCCAAATACCAAAGTTGGATGTGCTACCATGTTACAAGGAAGAGTTATTAAACATATTGCCACAAAGCCATTGAATAATTTTGATAGAATTTCTTATGTGACGAGTTTTATCGCTGAAGATCCTCATCGTCCTGATTCAACCTGTGCTACTTCAGAAAGACCTAGTGTCTCAAGTGCATTTACAAATGATATGTTCTATCCTACCTTTTTGAGCTACAGATTTGAAAGAATCGAAAAAAGACTTAAGAGTTACAGAGAAGAACTCATGAAGAATTATGCAAAGGGTGCCAAATTTGATCAGCTAAAGGCAGTAGAGTTTATGCAAGAGATTGAAGACTACCTTAAAATCTCTTACCAAGACTTCGAAATGATAGAGGAGAAACCATATCCTCCTCCAGTTTTTAAAATACCTTACAAAGATTTATAGAAGAAATTTTAATATATGGTTTATTTGTATAAGTGAGGAGGGTATCGCCAAGTGTTTTAGTGTCAACCTAGTCTTTTGTGTCAATTTCTTGTAATACATGGCTAGAGTAAATGTCTATCATAACCTTGTATAAGAACCTTGTATAAGAACAAGTAGAATTGGGTTTGAAGCTCATTTATTGAGCCAGTAAAGGTAGAGTATTTACATGTATTCTATAAAAAACTGTACATAAGATTATTCCTTAAGCACTTCTTTCAAAATTTTGTGAACTTCACAGTACCCGTTGAAATAAGATTCGGTATCGAAAAGTGGGAAGAGATGAGTTGCCCAGAAACCAGCAAGTTTTCTTTCTAAATCCAACCAGAAGTACTGATTTCCGTAACCACACCAGTAGATACTTCCCTTTGGATGAAGATGAGGGTTTTCTCTAGAAGCAATAGCCATACCGAGTAAAGTGAACAAATCAGGATCGTCGTTGGCAGTTGGCGACTTTCCCAGGATTGTTTCACCTTCAGGAAGATGATTCTCGAAAGCCATTTTGACGGTCTCTTCCTTCAAAATTCTCAAGTCAGCATCTGGTGAATATCCGTAGTTCAACCATAATCTCAATAACTTCAAGTAACTTTCTACAGTTCCAAAGATTCCATGTCCACCCATATGAACTTCTGGATCATGGGCAAGTCCAATTTGGGTATCTAAGACCAAATCAGGACGACCTTCTCTGGTGTATGGCTTCATATAGTTACTTGTATCTTTAAGGTTGAAAGTACATTTCATACCCAATGGTTTGAATAAAATTTCCTCCAAGTAATCACCTAATTTTTTACCGGTAATCTCTTCAACGACCAATCCAAGCCAATCGGAACCCCATCCATAAAGGAACCCTTTACCTGGTTCAGCAGTCAATGGTGTTTTATGCAGCCCGAGGAATTCCTTTTGTCCCTTGAATGGTTCCAATTCAGGATTTTTCTTGAAGGTTAATGCAGCAGTTTCTGGATTCAAGAAAGCATAAGCCATAGAACTGGTATGGTTCATGAGATGATAAACAGTAACTTGAGTGTGTGGCTTACGTGGTGGCTTAATAAACTCACCAGTCTCTGCATCCACGGTACCTGGATCTACAATACCGAGATTGTCGATCGCAGGAACATATTTTGCAGCCGGATCATGGAGACCTAATTTTCCTTCTTCCCAAAGTTTTAAAGCAGCTAAAGCAACCATAGCTTTGGTACATGAGTAAAGAGCACACATGGTATCCTCTGTTACTGGTTTTTTATCTTCTAAGTCAGTAACACCATCATGATTGAAAACGAAAGTCTTTTTCTCATCGGTTAAACCAAATACGATACCAGGAATTTTTGGTTGTCCCTTTTCGGCGGAAGTTAATTGCTTAATCAAAGCCGAAGTCTTTTGGTCTATAGATGCTATTTGAGAACTAGTTAACATATCGAAATAAACAACTTAATCATTAGGAGAAGCTATGGCCCGCTTTAAATAGTTTAACGGTGCTTAGGAATGTAGCAAGACATTTTACCTAAAACAGCAACTCCGTGAAAAGAAATTTTCCGTCTTGACGTCGGTAAGACACGACACGGATTTTATTGGTGTATGATGCGAGCCCTTAACGGATAAAGTAAAAACGGTGTGACCGGATACGTAGGAAGGATCTCGTTTAAGCCTACTTATGCAATCGTTCATGATTTGAACGCTTTTCGAGGAATTTCTTTGACATATCCGGTAATTAAGGCTTGAGCACACAAATGGTCGTGCACATACCCAGATTAATTTTACACTATATCTAAAGTTAAACACTGGTGAAACGGTAAATTAAATTCTATTTGGGTACACCGGATAAGCCAATTCAACAACACATTCAGTATGTATTCCATGAAAATTCTTTTGACATAGGTTTTTTAATAATCATATATTTAAAATGTAACATTAAGAATAAAAAAAGAAACTGCTTGATTGTTTCACCGGAAGTCAAATGAAACGCAACGTAAATATACTTGATTAGTAATTTTAAGTCGAATATAGCACAAAGTATATACACATATATATAATTGCATCTCATGATTACCCTTAAACTACTTGATTTAAAATCTTCTGCACCTCGCAGTATTAACCAGTATAGGACTGGGTATCAATAAATGGGAAGAGAAGAGATATTCAGAGTCCGGCTATTTTTGTTAAAACCTACCCAGTAGTATAAATTACCGTAGCTATCCCAGTAAAGGCCGCCCTTTGGAAGGAGATGTGAATTATCTCCCGCAGCAATACCCATTCCTGCTAACGTAAATACATCAGGGTCATTAACTCCTGGTGCAGCTCCAAGAAGTGATACACCTTCAGGAAGATGATTCTGAAATGCCATTTTAATAGTCTTCTCCTTCAAGACTCTAACGTCTTCCTTCAAAACTCTAACTCCACTATCAGGAGAATACCCGTAGTTTAACCATAATCTCAAAAACTTCAAGTATCTCCCTACGGTTCCAAAGCATCCATGACCACCCATGTCAACTTGAGGATCCAAACTAGGTCCGGCTGTCATATCCAATAACAAATTTCCCGGATGATTTCTAATATACGGTTTCATGTAATTTTTTGGCCCTTTGGGATGAAAAGTACATTCCATTTTCAACGGCTTGAACAAGATATCATTTAAAAACTCACCCAATCCAAACCGGTTATTTGTTTAATGAATAATCTAAGCCAGTTATAACTGTAACCATAGAGATACTTTCTACCAGGCTCACCTGTTAAAGGGGTTTTATGTATCCCAAAAAGCTCTTTAGTTGGATTAAATAGCTGCATTTCAGGACTTGCATTCGAACGTCAAAAGAGCACATTTTTTATTCAAGAAACCATACAGGTGTGAGTCACAAGAAGATGTATGGTCTTTGGTTCACGTGGTGATTTAAAAAAGTTAGTTGTCTCTGCGTCCACGATGCCTGGATCAACAATGCCGAGATCATCGATCTCAGGAAAATATTTTGCAGCCAAATCATCGAGGGTCAATTTCCCTTCTTTTATGAATCTCCTAGCAGCTAGAGAGGGCATTGCCTTTGTGCACGAATGAAAAGCAAAAACGGTATCCTTTTTTACCGTGGTTTTCTCTTACAAGTCAGCGACACCATGATAGTTGGATACAAGAGTTTGATTCTCCTCGGTGAGATCGAACACGACACCAGGAATTTTTGGTTGGCCTTTTTTTGCAGAGAACAGCTGCTCAATCAAGGCAGGGGTGTTTTGGTTTAAATCTACTTGAGAGCTATCAAGCATGTCGAGGTCAAATTTAATATGCTTTTGGACGGGGTTATGCACGGCTTTAAATATGGTAAAAGAGCGGATTAGTTTCTCGGTAATGCTGCCCAAAACGGCAATAGATCCTTTAAAAGTTTGCATTTTGGACACGGAAAGTATCTAATTCGTCGGTGTCTTTTAAATTTGCCAGTGCCTTTAGTTTATGACGGGGTAAGCGGGCTGTGCTGAAGTACATAGTTAATGTATATAAAAAGAATTATTTAATATATGAATTATGGGATTCTAAGGCAACTACAAGGGGAAAATCTTTACATTTATTTCATGTCACGTGCCTAGTTCTGAGTGAAAACAATCATGTGATCTAGAGACCGGGTAACCCATCGTACAATAACCACATACAGGACCCAGATGTAAATCCCCCCGCAATTTGTCTCAATGTGGAGATCAATGTAGGGTGACAGTCACCCTTATAAACATAACCGTTGGGCATTAAACATTAAACTATGGCAGATAAAGAAGATGTTGATACGAAATTCGCTTGTAATGAATGTCGAAGAAGGCGAATCAAATGTTCAAGGCAATTACCTGTTTGTGATGTTTGTGCAAAATATAATAGGCATTGCTTATATAAAAGAGAACGTAAAACTCCGCTAACCAGGAAGCATCTCACAGAACTAGAAGGTGAAAATTTAGTATTGAAGAAAGTACTAAGTTCACATATACCACAATTTGATATAACTGAAACTTTAAGAAAGCTTAAAAATGGGGTTGATATTAATGATACAGATATAAAGCTACCAGAACAAACCGTGAACCATGTCGTGGGTGCAAAAATTCAGACTGTATCTCAGCACTGGCAGTACCAGATTCCACAGCTTCTTCCCACGACCATCGACCCGGGGTACCAGCCTAAACAAAAGCAAACTGAGGTGTCCCCCGGTTCGAACCAGTGGGACGAGAGAAAGCAGGGGGAATTCGAACCGACAATTATTGATGGTATGGCGACTACACAGTCTAACAGTTACTTGGGAGCTGCTTCCAGTGCTGCGTTAATAAATTTGGTGGGAGGTGGATTTTTTTTGTACGAAAAACAATCATCACCAAGTGTATCTAATTCTTCGGTGACTTCTGAATCCAAGGTGTTTTCAAAATCAAAATTAGAGTATCTTGTAACCCAGTATTTTGACGCATATCACGTATCTTATCCTATAATCCACAAACCGACTTTCTTGGCCCAATTTAATGAGGTTATACTTCCTCCTCCTGGGTGGGAAGGTCTTTTATACATTGTGGCCGCCATTGGCTCATTCATGACCGCCACTTCACCAGAGGAGAATGATGATTTGAGATTGTTCGAAATGGCTAAATCCAAACTATCGATCGAGATTTTGGAAACTGGCAATATAACCTTGGTTCAGACGCTAACGTTGATATCTAATTACTTACAGAAACGAGATAGACCAAACTCGGGGTACAACTATCTTGGTTTGGCAGTAAGAATGGCTATGGGATTGGGATTACATAAACAAAGTACGGAGGAATCGCTTTTAAATAGGGAGATACGAAATAGAGTATGGTGGTGCCTTTATATATTTGATTGTGGTCAAACCATTACTTACGGAAGGCCCCTTGGTATACCATGTGCTGGGATTGATGCCAGGATGCCGCTCAATATTCTCGATGCTGAACTTACAGCTATGACTCAGAAGCTTCCAGACGAACAACAGGAACCTACGGTCTACACCAGCGTTAAATTACAATCTTTATTTCATCTTCTTACCAACAGCATATATGAAAGAATTATTACCGAACCATTCCCCACTTCCGCTGAGCTATTACAATGGGATGAAGCTTATATACAACGGTGGAAGTCTCAAGTTCCAGATTATTTCAAAGATGGAGCTGTCGTTCCATTGAAGTTTAAATTAGCTCATTCTGTGCTCGGTTGGAGGTATAGAAACCTTAGGATCGTTATGTATAGAACGTTTCTCTTGAAGAATCTAATGTTTAATGATCAAAGTGTAGAAGGAAATTATGATTCTAAAGCGGGTGAGATTTGCTTGCAAGAATGTAGTCAGACCATACGGAATATGGAGGAGTTTTGGAATTGCAAAATGAGTTTCAATAGAATGGATTCGTGGTATTCGTTATATTTTCTAATCCCAGCAGTTCTTATGCCTTTAGTGTGCCTTCGAAGCAATCCCATTTCTTCCAATTCAGAATTATGGAGAAATGATGTCAATACTGCTATATCAATTATTAAAAAAATAGTAGTGATATGTCCCCCAGCTGATAGAATACTAAGTCTAATTGATTCTTTAGGGTCAGGATATCTATCTCGTGAAGAAACTGAGGCTATTGAAACTACAACTGATAGTCCTTTTTCTCAATTAATGCAATTACACAATATGCTCTGGCCAGATACTTTTGATGTAGAGCAAAGGTTTTAGGTATGTGTATATTATAAGCTCATCTAATGTATCCATCTGTATAATTACGACCTTCGGAGATACTTATTTTAGAGCTAATCAATGAAATATACAAATTTATGTTGCTTGGGAATTTTAACAGATATATGTACCTCGAATTAAATACAAGAGATTTTTCTAATATGTGTGTTTATCTGTTAAGTAGTCAAAGATTTTAAATGTATATCTATATTCTAAGTTAAGGTATATCCTCCTCCTACTACAACTTCCTCACCAGTCAAGTAAGAAGATGCGTTACTCGACAAGAAAACATAAACCCCTTTCAATTCATAGGTGGAACACAATCTCTGAGCAGGAATCATTGAAAACCAAGTTTCTCTCCATTCTTTTGGATGGACATCAAGCATGTCAGTATCAATGTATCCAGGAGAAACGCAGTTGACTCTGGCAAAGTCAATCCATTCCACAGAAAGACATTTAGCTAAACGGACTAATCCAGCTTTTGATGCATTATATGCTGCTTGTTTCTGAGGAAAATTGACGATCTGAGATGAAATGGATGCAGTAAAGACAATTCTACCTTGATCAAGAGTGCCTTGAGAGACTTGCTTTTGAAAAGCCCTGGCTGCTGCTTGAGCCGTGAAAAAAGCTCCATCCAAATTAACATCCATAATTTGACGATATTCTGATTCAGTGCTATCTTCAGCTGGAGTGTGAATTGCAATACCGGCATTAGGAACTACAATATCAAGTCTACCGAAATCTTCCAAAACCTTGTCGATGCATTCCAGGATACTGTCTTTTTTGGTGACATTACATTGGTAAGCTTTAAAAGTGACACCCATTTCTTTGAATTTAGCATTTATCTCTTCAATATGAGATGGTAAACTGGTATTGTAAGTAATAGCTATGGAAGATCCAGCTTCCGCAAGACCAATTGCAGCGCCTAACCCGATTCCTCTGGAACCACCAGTAATAAGGGAAACTCTGCCCTTTAAAGAGAACAAATCAAATACGTTAGCGTCTTTGTTTTTGAAAAGCATGTCAAGGATAGGGAGAAGAGGGATTCTACAGGCTATATATAGGGATGCAGGGTGACAGATGTGCGTTACTGCTTACAATGGCTGCGAAATTTTTGTGGGGTTGCTCTTTTATTGAAGGATAACTACATCTACGTTGGCTAACTTATGTTGGTTAACGTACTCTAGATTAATCATATCATTAGAATCAACTCTTCTGTATGCGGACGTTAAGTCAGGCTCAATAGCAGCATTTACATGTCTACGGGCTATACGTTCTCTGGCTAAGTCCAGCTTGACGTGTATGAACCAAGTCAAGTGTACTAGTGGGGCCACTCTATTCCACGGAGGAATATCTAGAAGGGTGTATAAACCTTCAATTATAACTACTTTTACTCCTATTCCAACTTCTATACCATTTGGTTCTGGGTCTTTTCTATTATGGTCAAATGACGGCCCCTTTATAGAGGTCCTCGTGGAAAAGTTGCAACTCTCTTTCAAGGCCTGAACAAACAGAACAAAACCTTCAGCATTGAAAGTGAATGGTGCTCCCCTTCTTTTGAAGGCGAAAGCGGGATCTGGCATTCTAGAAAGCTGCTCTCTAGAAAGATGGAAACCATCCATACCCACAACCATTGATTCAACATTATTCTGGTTTAAGTTATCGGACACTTTTTGAGCAATTGTGCTCTTTCCTGATCCTGGACCACCACCTATCGCAATCAAAATCCTATTATTAACACTATCACCAAGCAAACGAATACATTCCTGGGCTAGGAACTCAACAGCATTATTGGTGGCAATCTCGATACTCATTACTGTTCGACCTCCGGATTTCGCAGCTATTATAGGTTAGGGTATTTGCAACCGTGGTGAGATGTCCTGTATGTAACATGAATACCAGGTATACAGAAGCCCGAAAGGTACGAACCCATTTACTATAAAAGATGGCAATCCACTAAATAGCAGTACAATAATTATAATGAGCAATCCAGCATTTGTGTTGAAATCAATCAAAAACGTCCTGATAGAAGAAAGACCAATCATTTCTGTCCAACCTAAGCAAGTTCGGTTAAAAATTGAGCAAACTGGTATTTGTGGATCCGATGTTCACTACTGGCAAAAAGGTAGAATTGGAAAATTCATTTTGAAAGAAGGGGAAACCATGGTATTAGGCCATGAATCTGCCGGAGTGGTTGTGGAAACTGGAAGCGAGGTAAAAGATTTAAAAGTTGGTGATAGGGTTGCGGTCGAGCCAGGATTCCCATGCCGTTACTGTAATCACTGTAGAGATGGTAAGTACAATGCTTGTGAAGAAATGTTCTTTGCTGCAACTCCCCCAGATGACGGTACATTACAAAAATATTTCAACGCACCTTATGATTACTGCTACAAAATTCCAGAGCATATGAATATGGAAGAAGCAGCAATGGTTGAACCTGTTTCGGTTGCAGTTCAAATCTGTAAAAGAGCTCAGCTTCAAGCAGTTGATAACGTCCTTGTTTTTGGATGTGGTCCTATTGGTTTGTTGTGTCAAGCGGTAGCAAAGGCATATGGCTGCAAAAAAGTTGTTGGGGTTGATATTTCTGATGGTAGACTTGAGTTCGCTAAGACTTTTGGTGCAGATGCAGTATTCAAAATGCCAATGAAGAAGGATACAGAAGATTTTGAAGATTTTGCAAAGAAAGTGGCTGCAGAAATCAACACTGAATTTGGGTTCGAATTCGGGGCTGATGTAATCTTAGAAGCTACTGGTGCAGAACCATGTATTGCGGTTGGGGTTTATGCCGCTAAACATGAAGGTCGTTTCGTTCAAGCTGGAATGGGAAAAGAATTCATTAGTTTCCCCGTAACTGACGCTTTGGTTAAGCAATTGAACTGGACAGGCTCTATCAGATATTCTGCAGGAGTATACCCTACCGCAGTTGAATTAGTCGCTTCTGGGAAAGTTGATGTTAAGAGGTTGATCACTAACAGATTCAAGTTTCAAGATGCAGAGAAGGCATTTGAACTTGTCAAAGAAGGCCGGACTGACGTTATTAAAGTCATTATAGAAGGTGTCCAAGATTGAATAGTAGTATTAGATAGATTTTAGATATTGAATTGAACGATACCGAATTATGGTTTTCCTATTTACTTTTTTGAATATTGACCATGTTCCAAGACAATCACAAATGTGGATAAAACCCTAATAGTACCCAGAAGGAGAGATAGACATAAAATTTGATGTCGATCTTAAATAGATGGTTATTATACCGACGCATTACCGATTTATGGAGAAGTGGAGTAGATCTGTGGAGAGGGAATCTGTGTACCTGGCCCCATGGTATCAAAATAATCACGGAACTATGTACACCTTTATTGAAGAATCCTGTATATACAATTAGCGGTATAAATCGTTGACCTTCTCTTCTACATTGACAATTATTACCAAAAAATGACCCAATCAATTAGAAAGCCAAACCCTACACTTCCTGACAGTGTCTTCGATATGTTCTCCATGAAGGGGAAAGTCGTCATCATCACTGGAGCTTCAGGTGGAATTGCCCACGAAGTTGCCAGAGGTTTAGCTGAAGCCGGTGCTGATATTTGCTTGTGGTACCATAAAAATCCTTCTGCTAAAGAATTGGCTACAGAACTCATTGAAAAATATTCAGTCAAGTCTGCAGCATACCAGATTGACGTCAAATCTTGGGAACAAGTCAAAAATGGAGTTGATCAAACAATTAAAGATTTCGGCCATCTCGATGTCATGGTCGCCAATGCCGGTATTCCTGCTAAAGCTGGTGGCTTGGATCAGACCTTGGACGCTTGGCACGATGTCGTTGATACCGATTTCAATGGTGCTTACTACTGTGCCAGAGCTGCTGGTGAAGTCTTCCGTGAACAAGGTAGTGGAAACTTGATTTTCACTGCTTCTATGTCGGCCCATATTGTCAATGTTCCACAGCAACAAGCATGTTACAATGCTGCTAAAGCTGGGGTTAAACATTTAGCTGCTTCTCTTGCAGTTGAATGGGCCGATTTTGCAAGAGTTAATTCTGTCTCTCCTGGATATATCGATACTCCAATTTCTGGTGATTGTCCATTTGAAATGAAAGAGAAATGGTTTAGTTTAATTCCAATGCAAAGAGATGCTGATCCCAGAGAATTGAAAGGTATTTACTTGTATCTTGCAAGTAATGCTTCAACCTACACGACCGGAAGTGATTTCATTGTAGACGGGGGATTCTGTTGCCCTTGAGTTAGATCTTTAGTTAAATTGAATACACAACTATTCACTTCTACTGCTTCTAATCCTTTCCATTTTAGGAAGATCTCCTGTACACAAATTTGCAACAAATCCCACTTTACGGGGTAACGGAATTAAGCTAGTCGCTGTTTTGTCAACCTATCGGGCTGAACCAAAATGTGGGGCACATACTTTTCTTTCGAATTGCACCCAATTAACACTTTCAAATGTTGTAGTATATAAAGCCATCTCTTTTACTTGATTCTCTAGTATCAAAAATGAAATTGAGATTTACTCCTGTAAGTGATATTGTAGGTCCAGCTATAGCTGAAGTTTTACCAGATCATGGTAAGCCTTGGTTTAGAGTTAGACATTTACTTAAATTAAATTTATTGTTAATCATTCCATTAAGTGTGAGTAGTACTGCTGGTTACGACGGCTCATTAATGAATGGTTTACAATCTATTGTTAACTGGAGAGAGTATTTTGACAACCCTAGAGGTACAATGTTGGGATTTATTAACGCAGCCCAAAATTGTGGATGTGTTATTATTCTTCCATTCTGTGGATGGTTGACTGATTATATCGGCCGTAAGTGGACCATCGTTGCCGGTTTGGCTGGTGTGGTTGTAGCAACTATTATACAAGCAACTGCAACAAACTTGGCTGCCACAATTGCATCTAGATTCATAGTTGGAGCTGCAGGTATGCTTGCAGTTCAACCTGCACCACTTTTGATAGCAGAGCTTTCATACCCTAGCTTTAGAGGCAAAATGACTTCGTTATATTGGACTTTCTATTATTTGGGAGCCATTCTTGCTTCGTGGACTTGTTTTGGTACTCAAGGCAGGTCTGATAATTTTTCTTGGAGAATTCCAACTATTTTGCAAGCAGGATTCCCATTAATGCAATTATTATTTATTTGGTTCGTTCCCGAAAGTCCTCGGTGGCTAGTTTCTAAGGGTAAATCTGATAAAGCAAGAGATATTCTAATTGAACATCATGCTGGGGGCGATGAATCCCTGAAGCTAGTGGAAGTTGAAATGGCAGAAATCACTGCCGCTTTAGAAATGGAAAAAGCAGCAAAAGCTTCTAAATGGTCAGATTTGATTTCAACTCCTGGGAATAGAAAAAGAACTTATATTGCTGTCAGCTTGGGTGTATTTGCACAGTGGAATGGAATTGCAATTGTTTCTTATTATTTAACTTTGGTATTAGATACAATCGGTATAACTGATTCAACAATGCAAACTTTAATCAATGGTTTATTGCAAATCTTTAATTTGATTGCTGCTTCCTCCGCTGCCTTGTTTGTTGATCTTTTGGGTAGAAGAACTTTATTCCTTTGGTCTGGGATTGGTATGTTTGTGTCTTATGTTATCTGGACAGCCTGTTCTGCACTTTTCGCCGAACAGGGCTCTGAAGCTGCAGGACGAGCCGTAGTGGCTTTCATCTTCATTTTCTATTTCCACTACGATATTGCATATACACCACTACTTATGGGATATCCAACAGAGATATTCCCCTACTATTTAAGATCCAAGGGTGTTGCAGCAGAATTAATGGGAGTGTATGGCTCATTAATCATTGCATCTTTTTGCAATTCTATCGCTATGGATAATATTGGTTGGAGATACTATATTGTGTTTTGCGTATTACTTATAATCATCTGCATTAATACTTACTTCTTCTATCCTGAAACGAAAGGTTACTCATTAGAAGAAATTGCAAAGATCTTTGATGGTGAGAGTCTGAATATTGAAGTAATGGACCAGTTACTGTTAAGAGATGGAAAAAACAAGAGTTCCGAGGAACACATTGAAACCGTGAATTCCAAGGTTTAAGTGTTCAGTAAATAGTAAATTTATATGCGATTAATATTCCGTATGCAATTTCTCAATACCTGTTATGTTTTTGGTTGGTGAACTACGTATGAGCTAACGATCTTCCAGTTTTGCGAAATTTACGAATTTGCATCCATCCATAGAGGACAGACCCAAAAAAATTATACCCACTCTCTTCACCATTGTAAGTTTGTTTTTTCAACAATTCGTATATTCAACAGAGCAATTTCATTTTGCAATGGTTTCTCTTACTGCCTTATTCTTCTCTCATAGAATAAAATTGAATGGGTGATTGCCGATGTGCTTTCGCTTATTTAAAGGTGTAATTTGCGAATTTTAATATTTGCAGCCCAGCATCGATTTTCGTAAAATTGGCGGCACGCAATAAACCTGAAGATACCCTTAAAACGTTCGAAATAGTTAATATGATTCTATATGATCTAAATAAGTTTATATTCTGAATCTTTGTAGAAAATAAATGGGGGGAATGGCTGTGTTACCGTAGATTTTCATTTTTGAAAATCCTCCTGAATTTTGGGTTACCTTTGTGAGATCATGGGCCGTATTAAAGCGGGGCTTTCGACTTATACTAGAGAGCAGGAAAAACATTTCTCAGCATAATCCGATTGAAATCGGGGAAGATAATCCAGACTCTCGGACAGGAAAAACTTCAAAAAATATTAAAAACCCTCAATCAAGGAAATAATTTGTAATACGAATTGATTTTTTGGTCGAGTTGACACTGGCAAATTTAGATGTTTGATTACATATTGAGAGAATTGGATACATTTCTTCAACGCTCCTTGACGGTCGTAGTTTGAGTCACCGACCCCGCCGGTCTCGTTTAGGCTTTTACTTAACCCAAACGATCTTGCATTAGGATACGGGCTCGAACTCTTGGCATGCAGGTTCCAGGGCTAATAAAAAACAAAGTCTGGTTATGTGCTCAGTGACGCTGCCGACGTATAGATACTTTGGCGGCAATCTCTTACCGTTGGCTCAGGTCATGATTCAGACACAAAAACTCATGCAGAGTTAAGACGCCAATGAAAAATGTGGTTAAATAATAGAAAATCCCCACAAGCTAAGATCGCCTCAATGAATTCTCCGAACAACTGAAGAAAAAGAAAATTCTTCGGCGAAGAAAAACGGTAGCATCTTTATATGAAACAGGGCTCCTTTCACTACTGTCACTTCTATCAAACACAAGAAATTTACAACTGGTGGCAGAGTAACCAGAACGCCTATATAGAGCTTGTAGACAGTGTAACCTTTTTTGCAGTGAAAACGTGCCAAAAATTTTCCGTCTTTAAATTATACGTTTCATGTTTTAATTCTCGATAACTTAGTGTCGACTATTGTTGGGGACTTTCTCCGCCTATGCATCTGGAAAGAGTGGTGAGATATTTGCGTTATGCAAGACTCTCCTGCGGCAATCTGGGTATTTCCGATTATCACCGTTCAAAGTACATTGTATAGTACAAGAGATTTTCAATTTGTGTCTCTATATTTATTCAGATCAACGAGACTTGAGTTTCTCATCAAAGATCAAACAGTTGACAGGTTCAATAATTTTGGTACACTTCACATACATCATTTAATAATAATAATAAAAAAAAATTATAGCATCTTGTATACTCAGACACTCTCTCTTCCCCACGTAAGTATCCTAATTTTTTTCCTATTGTCACCACTTTTAATCCTGAGAACAATTGTACTCCACATCAAGAACCAAAAGATGGAATATTATCCGGACCGGGGGCTTATTATCCGGCAGGTATTCTCCTGAGTCGTCTGAAATCAACTATGCAAACAAAAAGTATATAAGTCGATGAATATCTCTCTATAAATTCTTTTACACATGTTGGCTTTCAAACTACTCGTAGCTTCAGCTTTAGCATTCACTGCTACCGCTGAGGATGTATTGGACCCAAATTTCGATTTCGAAGCCATGGAATTGTTCTGGTCATATAATAGATCCGAACCTGTTTATCCGAGCCCCCAAGTATCTGCCCTTGGTGGTTGGGAAGCAGCTCAAGCTATGGCTAAAGAATTAGTCTCTCAAATGACTAATGAAGAGAAAGAACTCTTAACTTCCGGTGTTTCTCTACCTAATGGATGCTCAGGTTCTATTCCTGGTATCGAATCTGTCGGGTTTCCAGGTCTCTGCTTACAAGATGCAGGAAATGGTGTACGTGGTACTGACTTTGTCAATGCCTACCCGGCTGGTCTTCATGTTGGTGCATCTTGGAACAAACAGTTGGCTAGAGAAAGGGCTGAACATATGGGAGCTGAATTCAAAAAGAAAGGTGTTTCCGTTGCATTGGCTCCTGTTGTTGGACCAGTTGGGAAAATGGTTAGAGGTGGAAGAAATTGGGAAGGTTTTGCTGCTGACCCTTATTTAACGGGTGTATTAGGTGCTGTTTCTGTTGAAGGTTTACAAGAACATGTGGTAGCTTGTATCAAACATTATATCGATAACGAGCAAGAAACTATGAGAAATCCTTATCTCCCAACCGGAAATCAGTCTGTTTCCCATAATCCAGATGATAAGACCACTCACGAACTTTACCTTTGGCCATTCCAAGATGCAGTTAAGTCAGGAGTTGGTTCTGTTATGTCAGGATACCAACGTGTAAACAACTCATATTGCGGTCAGAACAGTAAGATTTTGAATGGTCTTTTGAAAGGTGAATTAGGTTTCCAAGGGTTCGTGGTTTCTGACTGGAGAGGTCAACACGCAGGTCTTGATAGTTGGGATGCTGGTTTAGACATGGCTATGCCAAACTCCCAATGGTTTGGTAACATAACAATTGGTATTTCTAATGGTACTTTTGCTCAAGAACGTTTGGATGACATGGCTACTCGTATTCTTGCTGCTTGGTACCGTTTTGCCGATTTCAACTCAACTGGTCAAGGAATGCCTGAATCTGTTAACGAACTACACGACATTGTTGATGCTAGAGATACTGCCTCCAAACCCGTCATTCTCCAGGGTGCAGTAGAAGGACACGTCCTTGTCAAAAATGAAAATTCTCTTCCTTTAAATAGACCAAGACATTTGTCAGTATTTGGTTATGATGCTGTAGCCGCCGATGTTAATATTGAATCGGAAGACTTGGGAATTTTGTTCTCTTTGTTCCATGGAAACACATTGAATTTCCCTAATGGAACTGCAATGACACCAGAAGGATTTTCTGCCATGATAGCTAAGCGTGAACCATTATTTGTACCACCAGGAGCTTCACTCAATGGTACCCAATACTGTGGTGGTGGATCAGGAAACAACAATCCTGCTTACATTGACAGTCCTCTTGATGCCATTTCACGTCAAGCCTATGAAGATGGTACATCTGTTTCATGGGATGTCCACTCTTTAGAACCTTCAGTTAATGTTAATACAGATGCTTGTCTTGTTTTTGTAAATGAACTTGCAGCCGAAGGTTGGGATCGTCCCTCTCTTGCTGACGACTACTCTGATGATTTGATTGAGAATGTTGCATCTAAATGCCCAAACACTATAGTGGTGATCCACAATGCCGGTACCAGATTAGTTGATAGATGGTATGATCACGAGAATATTACCGGTATTATTTATGCCCATTTACCAGGTCAAGACTCCGGTAGATCTCTTGTTGAAATTTTGTGGGGAAAACAATCACCTTCTGGTCGTCTTCCATACACTGTTGCAAAACAGGAATCAGACTATGGTTCTTTGTTAAGCCCAATTTTACCCCAATCAGATGCTCCATTCTATGCTCAAGACAACGAAACCCAAGGTGTTTACATTGATTACAAACACTTCATTAAGGAAGGTATCGAACCGAGATTTCCATTCGGTTTTGGGCTCACCTACACTGAATTTCTGTACTCAGACTTGAATATTGATTTATTCGAAGTTAATACCAGCTCTCACGTTGAAAATCCCACTTTTATCGAAGGTGGTGTTGCTGAACTTTGGGATGTTATTGTAAGAGTTCGTGTTAGTGTCACCAATGTTGGTGATGTTGCTGCTGCTGAGGTTCCCCAATTATACGTGGGTATCCCTGGAGGCCCAGAGAAGGTTTTACGTGGATTTGAAAAAGAGGTGATCCATCCCGGTGTCACCACTAATTTTGCTTTTGATCTTACTCGTAGAGATCTAAGTACCTGGAGTGTTGAAGATCAACAGTGGGTTTTACAATCCGGTGACTATCAAGTTTACGTGGGGAAAGATGTTTTGGATATCCAGTTACAAGACACCCTTACCATTTCTAACTAGGGTAAAAGTTTTCGTATATATGCGTTTTTTTCAATATATGCCTTTGATTTCCACACTTTCACACCATTGGGTCTAAAAATAGTCTCTGACCACATAGATAAAGATTGATAGTTTAAAAAGTAAATGTATGACTGGACGCTTACTATTATGTGGCATAGAGCATAAAAAGAACACCATTGTAGCTGATTATACACATAAGATTATCAGAATTAATGTCCGTTGGAACTTGGGATCTCAGAAGACAACTTCGCCTGACGTGTGAAAATATTTACCTATTCTAATTATGCCTGTTTATCCGTTTTAAATACTATAAAAGGTACGAGAAGAACAGAATTACCTTCAAAAGCCCTCTTTCATCCTACAATGGCCAAATGCAAATTCGCTCAAACAAGGATTTCGTTTTGTGTAACTGGTTCAAGCCGTGGTAGTCCATACGTGAAAGCCGCATGACCAATGAAATCTGCAACTGTAAATGACTCCGCAATCTCAAATCGCCGTACATGAAGCCATTCTCTATTTCTTCAAATCTTTACGTTTCTATTTTTATAACTGGTTGGAAAGAAATAACCATCAGAGTATTTTTATTGAATGCCACTATACTAGTGAGATTCACCATAGTCTAAAAAGCCTAACAGAGCATATGATACTGTAAACTAAATCCGAGCAAAATATATTTCTTGGTAATTGTGTAGCTCCACAAATATTTTATACCCCGCTGAAACCATGTAGAGTCTCACCATAAGGCATAATGCAACATGCGTAAAACCACGATTTACCTCTTGTTGTGAAAAGATACAAGATGAAAGCGCCTGGGCATATCCCCAAGATTTCCCCGTTTTGTACATTCTCAGGTGGCGGAGTCATTAAAGAGGGTTCTTCTTATTGTTTAAAATCATATATTTTGACCTGAAGAGTGAATGAATGTTTACGACAGTTCTATAAAACCCGATCTCTGTAAAATCTTGTAGATTTTTGCTAAAAAGTTTATTCTGAGGTGGCCGGAATTTAAACTCCCATCCACTTTAAATGATTGGCGAATTTCCTTGACGATGGACAAGGCGCCGGAAAATAATTAATGCGACGCGGCTAAACCCACACTCGAATTCCACACAGAAAAGTATACATAATGCGCCTCAAAGAGTAAATGGTTCCAGATGTAGAGAGCCATATCGATCAATGAATCTAAGTGGCCATTTCCTGTTCAAATCTATTGTTCTGAGACTCGTTTTCGATGTAATCTGCACCTCTTTAAAAAAATCAAGGTACTCCGCATTATCCCAATGGGGTCCGCGTTCTTGAAATTGCGGGGGGCTCGTATATTTTCTCCGTAAGTGGATCATTCCTAAGCATTTCAAACAAAGTTGAATTGAGCTTTCATGGAACTAGTTTACAATACAGTTATATGAGGCACTGATATATAACAGCTCTTCTAGAATTTTAAATAATTATCGTCTTCTTGAACGCATAAATGATCCAGGTGTCAGGAAAAATTTTCAACAACGGTGGGTTCGTTTAAGTATTGACACCTATTTAATTTTTCCCCACAATGTTTTTTATTCTTGACCAGAAAATAATATTGGGAATAACTGTAGTAATTAATGGGTTCTTGACTATAAAAATGGGGGAATCTCCATTAAAATATTGCTATTAAATCGAATTAAATAAAATGGGACTTGAGAATAATGCCTTAATCAAGAGGTTCATCAAAACAGATGAGAAAACAAGCGGATCCACTACTATGGGTATCTTGGTGGGTGTTTTTGCAGCTTTTGGTGGTGTTCTTTTTGGGTACGATACTGGTACTATTTCTGGTATTATGGCTATGCCGCATGTTTTAGAAGTCTTCCCCGAAGATATGGAAGGCCAATTCAGTTCTTCCGAAAGGTCGTTGATTGTTTCAATTTTATCCGTTGGTACCTTCTTTGGTGCCGTCGGAGCACCTCTTTTTTCTGATACAATTGGAAGAAGATGGACTTTGATTCTTTCAACTTTAATCGTGTTTAATATTGGTATTATCTTACAAACAGTGGCAACTACAATTCCTGTATTATGTGCTGGTAGAGCAATAGCTGGTCTTGGTGTTGGGTTGATTTCTGCTGTTATTCCATTATACCAATCTGAAACTACACCAAAGTGGATCAGAGGGGCTATTATTTCTTTATACCAATGGGCTATTACCATTGGTTTGTTTTTAGCTGCTGTTGTTAATCAAGCTACCAAAGATCGTAACGATTCTGGTTCATACAGAATTCCCATTGCCATTCAATTCTTATGGTCATTAATTTTAGGTATTGGTATGATATTTTTGCCAGAAAGTCCTAGATTCTATGTCTCTAAATTTAAAGATGACAAAGCCTTGGAATCTTTGAAGACTTTGAGAAAGTTGCCAATAGAACATCCTGATTTGGTAGAAGAATATAAAGATATCAAAGCCGCTTTCGAATACGAAAGAAGTGTTGGTGGAAGTGGATGGTTAGAAGTTTTCAGTCCAAAAAATAAACAATTAAAGAGATTGATTACCGGTGTTTTCCTTCAAGCTTTCCAACAATTAACTGGTGTTAATTTCATTTTTTACTATGGAACAACCTTTTTCCAAAGTTCAGGTATTTCAAACAGTTTCTTGATCTCTTTAGCAACCAATATCGTCAATGTTGGTATGACGATTCCTGGTGTTGTCTTGATTGAACTTATAGGTAGAAGAAAATTATTGTTAGGTGGTGCTGCAGTTATGTCAACATCACAATTAATTATCGCTATTGTTAGTGTTGCATCTGACAGTCAGTCTGCTAATCAAGTTATGGTTGCATTTTCTTGCATCTTCATTGCAGCATTCGCTGCTTCTTGGGGTCCTACCTGTTGGGCTGTGGTTGGTGAAATTTTCCCATTAACCACCAGAGCTAAATCCGTGGCACTTTCAACTGCCTCCAATTGGTTATGGAATTGGGCAATTGCCTACGCTACACCATATTTAGTTGATGAAGGTCCAGGAAATGCTAACTTAGGTGCTAAGGTCTTCTTCATATGGGGAGGTTGTAACTTTTTGTGTGGTCTTTTCACCTATGGTATGGTCTACGAGACCAAGAATATGACATTGGAACAAGTTGATGAAATGTATAGAGAAGTTAATTGCGCCTGGAAGTCTCCAAGTTTCGTTCCTTCAGCACATGCCTTTAGAGACGAACTTACTGACGAAGTACTCCCTGGTGATACTAAAACAGAAGGAATTTCAGAAGCAGACCTTGAGTCTGATTGAATTCAAGAATGGACCTTATAGCTTAGTGCAAAGTTTTTGTTTATATAGTATAATATATTCTTGTGATAATTATTGCATAAGTCTTTTTTTTTTGCCTTTTTTATCATCTATCATAACCGTTAGTGAAACCATTTAAATAAAACTTATGCATTTATACTGGTTCCGCTATGTTCTCTTTCCTCGTCTATATTGTACTCTTTGGCTTATACGTGATTACATTCAGGAATAGTACTTCATCTCATTTGTCTTAGACAGCCACATAGCAAAATGATAAGAAGTAATTTGTATTGTAACATTCCTGAATATCTTGAGATATAGAGGAAAAAATGAACCCTATTTGTGGTATTTTCGCGGGTAGATTCGATTTAAGAGTGCTTGACTTGAACAGAAGGGAATAATAATTCTGAACGGCGGTGGTACGATATGCAACAGGTTTTTTTTTCCTTCATACAGAGGGTAAATTCAATCGACCAAGCCGTATTCCTTAAAAAATATAATCTATACTTAGCAAAAAAAGGCCGGAATCAGATTGATAGCAGATCAGCCTTGCAAATTTTATGAATATGCAGGAAATGACTTATCCGCAACGAAAAATATTTTCACAGTTAGGTAAAATTAACCCGAGAACACGGAATTAGCTGAAAAAATACTCTCGTATAAAAGAATAATTCATACTACACAAGATTCGGGGGGCTTTAGATTCATATTAGTCCGAATTTTTGGAACTTTTGAAATGTTTCAACTTATATAATCGAACTGTAGACCAGAATGGCTACTTTCAATTGAAAAGCTGTAAGTATTGACGTTTACGCAATTTCCT